>JAWMAR010000800.1:235638-290270 GCA_036785375.1 Leucoraja ocellata | reverse complement strand
ATGTGTGTGTGAATGTGTGTGTGTGTCTGTACACGTGTGTGTCTGAATATGTGTGTGAGTGAATATGTGTATGTGTGTGTATATATGTGTGTGAGTGAATATGTGTGAATTTATATTTGACTCTGACTCTGACATCGGGGGGGGGGGGGGAGTGCAGTGGAGAGATACGTTTTTTTGCCTTCCATGACAGCGATGTGATGGATGTTTGTGTAACTGTGTTGTGTCTCGGGTCTTTTTTTTGTTTTGTAATGTATGGCTGCAGAAACGACATTTCGTTTGGACCTCAAGGGGTCCAAATGACAAATAAATTGTATTGTATTGTATTATATTGTATTGTGTGTGTGTGTGTGTGTGAATATGTACGTGTGTCTATATGTATGTGTGTGTGAATATGAGTGTGTGTGTGTGTGTGTGTGTGTGTGTGTGTGTGCTGTGTGTGTGTGTGTGTGTGTGTGTGTGTGTGTGTGTGTGTGTGTGTGTGTGTGTGTGTGTGTGTGTGTGTGTGTGTGTGTGTGCGTGTGTGTGTGTGTGAGTGCATGTGAATATATATGTGTGTGTGTGTGAAATAATATAGTATTTCGTAGTTCAGAGCTTATTTGTTATGTTTAATAGCGTGGCGGCTGTCAAGAAGAAGCTGTTCCTGAATGTAGATATTATAGTTTTCAGTTTACAAAAGTCGGACATGATTACAGAAGTCGGGCATCAGTCAGTCCACAAGCTGTGAGAGTCAGTCCAAAGGCCATGAGTTAATCCCAAGGCAGGGAGTGAGTCCACAGGTCATGAGTAAATCGCTCACTGCCCCCTCTACTCCACTGACATCCCCCACCTCAAGATGCTGCCCTCCGCCATGCTATAGGATGCACCCCCTACTGAAGCCGTCCACATCCCCTGCATGAGGACACCCCGCCCGCTTCTCATCAGTTCACGACCACCCCCGCCTGAAGCTGCCCTTGGATGCACGACAATTACCACCCATAGGGCAGTCTCTTGAGGTGGGGGATGAGTCTGTATGTGTGTGTGATTGAGTCTGTATGTGTGTGTGATTGGGTCTGTGTGGGCGTGTGCGTGAGTGAGTCTGTGTGTGTGTGTATGAGTTTATGTGTGTATGAGTATGAGTCTATGTGTGTGTGGGTCTTTATGTGAATGTGTGTGTCATTCAGTTTGTGTCTGTGTGAATGAGTCTGTTTGTGAATATGTGTATGCGAATGTGTGTGTGTGTGTGTGAATATGTGTGTGTGTGTATGTGTGAGTGTGTGTATGTGTGCATATGTGTTTGTGAATATGTGCGTGTGTGTGAATATGTGTGTGTGTACGTGTGTATGTCTGAATATGTGTGTGAGTGAATATGTGTGTGTGTGTGTGTGTATGAATATATGTGTGTGTGCATATGTGTGTGAGTGCGTGGGAATATATATGTGTGTGTGTGAAAAAATCATAGTATTTCGTAGTTCAGGGCTTATTTGTTAAGTTTAATAGTGTGGTGGCTGTCAGGAAGAAGCTGTTTCTCAATGTAGATGTTGCCGTTGTCAGGTTACAAAAGTCGGACGTGACTCCAGAAGTCAGGCATCAGTCAGTCCACAAGCTGTGAGAGTCAGTCGGTCTAAAGGACATGAGTTAATCCCAAGGCAGTGAGTTAGTCCACAGGTCATGAGTAAATCTCTCACTGCCCCATCTCCTCCACTGACATGCCCCACCTCCGCCTGGCTATAGGATGCACCCCCCCACTGAATCCTCCCTCATACCCTGCATGAGCCCCCTCCCCATTTCTCATCAGCTCACGAGAACCCACATCTGAGGCTGTGCCCCTCCCTTGGCTGCACAATGTTTACCACCCCCACCCCACCCTGACAGCCCCTACCTCAAAACAATGTTTTGCACACAATCTTCAGTGTTCATTAAGAAATGAAAGTGTCTTTAGGCTGCTATTTCAACATCATGTCAGGAAATGTTAGAGGTCAAGGTAATGTGGCTATTGCTGTAGTATCCTCTAGGATAGCAGCTACATTTCTGTCTGGTGGAAGAACTACACATTCTCGATTCAAGGTACCCATCCAATTGGCCGAGGATATATTGTGCAACATCGAAAAGAACTAAAAGACGGCACATTTCACGAGGCAAGTGAAAGTCATTGTTTGGGATGAATGTCAAATGATTAGGAGAGAATGCTTTGAATTTGTGGACAGAACCCTTCCAGATGTCTTCAGCAACACCAAGTATGTCGGTGCCCCCTGCCAGCACAGACCTCAGTGACTGAGCTGCCAGCCCTCAGTGACTGAGCTGCCAGCCCAAAAATCCATTCAGCCCACAAATTCCATACTAGCCCTCTGGAAACCAGTACCTTTGGCCCAACATGCTAACTCGACAGAAATATGAAGGGAAATGTCAAAGGATTCCTGAAGGATGGAACATCGCCCAAGAATGTTGTCATTAATAGCGCGCTTCGTTGAATGATTACTTTTGAGATATTTTCTCAGATTGTCCTTCTTAAAATTTGACCGCTGACTTTCTCTATATTAAAATTGTCTCTTTTTATCAACAGGAAATAGTCATCAAGAGGCAGTGAGCAGCAGAACACAACAAGACGCAAAAAGACAAACAAGTAAAAATTTAATAAATCTCATCTTTGAAATTTAAATTGTTCTTATATTTTAAGAGTCATTCACATTTTAAACTTTAATAAAACATGTTCTGCACTTTTAATGTTGTGTGTTCTTCATTACAATAGGACCTAATAGGCAAGAATGGCTGCTCTGTGGGAGAGCCACTAAGAGTGCATGGGCCGAGGTTGTTTGGAGATGCACTGAATGTGTGGTTGGGAGGGGAATGGCAAGGAGTAGAGCGTGGGGGGGGGGGGGGGGGGGGGCGGGGGTGAAGGTGGGTAGGGTGACTGAGTGAACTGCCAGCGTACAAGGCGTGAGTGACTGCACTGCCAGCCCACGAGCCGTGAGTTAGTTAACTGCCAGCCCAATAATCCATTAAGTCCACCCTCTCCCCCTTCTCTCTATTACTGTCTGTCACCAGTTTTGGGCACATTTTCTGGCAGTTTCTCAGCCGCCAGTCTGCCAGGTCCGAGTGATTGTACTGCCAGGCCTCAGTGACTGAGCTGCCAGCCCAAAAACTCCATACTATCCCTCTGGAAATCAGTACCTTCGACTCACAACATTCATACTAGCGCAACAGAAAGCCCCCCTCCCACTGGCCATCAATATTGGAATTGCTGCAGAGGTGGAATATTATGTTGGGTGGCCAGCCCTCCCGTGTGAGGCCGGGACCCAACGTGTCCCACTTAGTCTAGTAGTACATAAAGTTAGGGAGCGCTAGACCACCCATCTCTTTTGGTTTACTAAGGTATGTTCTTTGTATTCTGTGGGATTTATAATCCCATATACAATTTGTAATGTCTGAGTCCAATTTATTGAAATACTTTTTTGGAACATATATAGGTATTGATTGAAGTAAATATAGGATTTGTTGTAAATGATCATTTTTATAGCATTTATTCGACCTATTAAAGACATCGGGAGCGTTTTCCAGAATTTGATTAGATTATTTAGTTTCCTAAGTAAGGGACTATAATTGGCATTAAACATAGCGTGATAGTTTCTAGTAATTTCAATTTCCAAATATTTGAATTTTTCTGTGGCTATTTTAAAGGGGAATTTTAAGAGTCTGTTGCGTCTTTCGGTTTTATCGACATAATTTCACTTTTGTTCCAATTTATTCTATATCCTGAGAAAGATACAAAGTCCTCAGTTAGATTTATTATGTTTGGTATACTGATTTGGGGTATTGTGATGTACAGTAGTACTTCGTCTGCATATAAAGATATTATGTTATTTTAATATTTTGTATTATAACCGTAAATACCCGGGTGTGTTCTGATTTTTTCAGCTAAATGATCAATTACCAGAGCAAATAACAGCGGTGATGATGAACGTCCTTGTCTATTGCCCCTCGATAATCGGAATTTCGTAGATAGTATATTATCATTTAATATTATAGCCGTGGGTTTGTTATATAATAATTTTATACATGCGATGAAGTTCTCTCCCATTTGAAATGTTTTCAATACTTTAATCATATAATCCCATACTTGATCAAACGCCTTTCCTGCGTCCAATAAAATGATAGATAACTCTTGTTCTTGAGGTTTGTGAGAGTGCATTATGTTAAGCAGACGTCTCAGATTATTAAATGCATGTCTATTAGGTATCAATCCTCATTTATTAATTTACTAACGTATCGACTTAGTCTTCTAGCTAGTGTTTTCGCTAATATGTTTTGATCCGTATTTAACAGTGCAATAGTTCTATATGAGCCTGGTTCTTCTATATCTTTATCTTTTTAACTATTAATGTGATCGTTGATTCTGCTAGTGTTTCGGGTAAGATTTTTTCTTTAAAAGCGTATGTATACATTTTCTGTAGAGCTGGTGTAACTATGTCGTAAAACATTTATAAAATGCATTACTGAATCCTGGTGTTTTTCCATTCTTTAGTGTGTTTATTGTGTCTTCTATTTACTTAGATGTAATTTGTGCTCCCAGTTCCTCATGTTCCTTCAATTCTAGTTTGGGAAGGTTACAATTATCCAAAAAATCAGAAACTTTATTATTGTCTATTAGCGTTTTGGATGTGTATACATTCTGTTAAAATTGAGCAAATCTTTCATTGATATCATTAGGTAGTGTTAATAATTCCCCTCTATCTGATTTAATCTTTGAAAATGCGTGATATGTTTCCCGATTTTTCAGTTGGCGTGCCAAAAGATTATGGGGTTTATCCCCAAATTCGAAATGTTCTTGTTTTGTAATTTGGAATTGTCTTTATAACTTTATCTGACAATAACTTATTTCGTTTAAATTGCAGTATTACAATTTTATTATGTTTATCCATAGTTGGATCTTTAGCATTATCTTTATCCAGTTGTCTGATTTGTTCTTCAAATTGGCTTTGTTCGTACTTATTATTTTTGTTTTGAAAAGCTTGATACGAGATAATGACTCCTCTAATAAATGCTTTGAATGATTCCCATAGTAAGGTTGGCGATATATCTGGTGTATCGTTTGACTCCAAAAAATAGGTCCATCTGTTTTTTTACATATATACTCCCTTGTGGATCTTTTAGAATTTGCGAGTTAAACCTCCAGAACGAGTTGTTCGTAGACATTCCTTCTAATTTTAAAACGAAAGTTAACGGGGAGTGATCTGAAATCGTATTGGTGTGATTGGTAGATTTCATAGTATAAGGGATTAGTTTTGTATCCACTAGGAAATAATCTATATGTGAATATGTTCAGCTACTGTGAAATTTATATATCTAACAAACGTCACATCTGACATCTTGAACTCCTTGGAGAATATCTCTTGTCTGTGAGATCTTTCTTCTCTTTTGCACGATCTCATAGGGATAATCCCGGAGGAGTTTGATAGGGTCGTTTCCATCTTCACTACGTGTTTGATCTTTTCATCAGCTCTTCCAGTGCTGAAATGTCCCGAAGTTTGACTATGATCTGTCGTGGGAGGGCTTGATCTGCTTGTGATCTTGGCTTAAATCTGGGTACTCGATGTGCCACTTCAATTTCCGGTTCCACAGGTAAATTGAGTACATGTTTGATTAATTTGGCAGTTAACTCACGGGGGTTGTTTCCCTCTGCTCCCTCTGTTACTCCCAATATTCTTAAATGTTGGCGTCTTGAGCGAGCTTCGAGATCAAGATATTTATCCGAGACTTTCGCCAGTTGACTCTTGAGGCTGTCTAGTTCTAGCTTCATTTCCTGCATATCTTCAGCCATTTGTTCAACAACTGTTTCCATGTCTTTAATTGCAGTTACATATGAAGAAACAGTTTCATGCACAGCCTCAAACGTCTTCGTAGAATATTCTTACACTTTATTAATTCACCCCGTTAGCTCTTCTTGCACATCATCAATTCGTTTTTTGTATAATGCGAACGCACTTATTAACTTTTTGATTACCAGCATTGATGTTTGACGTATTTTCCATCATTTTTACATTAATATTTTCCATCACTTTTGAATTTCCATCCACAATATCATTTCTCAGTTCCCTTACCGAGTTGTTTAACTTCTCGAGTTCATTTTTCTCCTTAGTGCCATCTCAGTCTTGGATCTTGTAGCCATTCCAGAATCCACTTCAGAGGTCAGTTCTTCAGGTTTCTGGCTTTTCAGCAGATGTTTTGAGATTGTTCTCTGAGGGCTCTGAGCTGGAGAGGTTGTATTCATTTAAAAGCCGCTATCCTCCGTTTCATTCACAGCGCTTACTGATGACGTCATCAGCGCGACGTCCCGGGGCTCCGGTAAGTTTTTAGAATCGGTCCCGACCTCCAGACCCAATTTTAACGCGAAAGATCGCGTCTTTTCAGCAGCGGAGCTAAATGTTGCGACTGCTGGTCCAGCATGGCGCCACCGGAAGTCAGTAATATAGATTTTACGGTAAAACAACCATAGAAACATAGAAACATAGAAATTAGGTGCAGGAGTAGGCCATTCGGCCCTTCGAGCCTGCACCGCCATTCAATATGATAATGGTTGATCATCCAACTCAGTATCCCGTACCTGCCTTCTCTCCATACCCCCTGATCCCCTTAGCCACAAGGGCCACATCTAACTCCCTCTTAAATATAGCCAATGAACTGGCCTCAACTACCCTCTGTGGTAGAGATTTCCAGAGATTCACCACTCTCTGTGTGAAAAAAGGTCTTCTCATCTCGGTTTTAAAGGATTTCCCCCTGTACCTGTTGTTTTCATCTCCTCTCCTACCCTCTCCTACCCTCCTACCCTCTTCTCAGCCTTCACCATTTCCTGCCTAATGTGGATTTCCTTCGGTTCCTACGTCACACCACATCTTCTGGCCACTGGTACATCAGGAAGATTGTTTGTGTCCTCCTTAGTGAAGATGGATCCAAAGTAGCTGTTCAACTCATCTGCCATTTCCTTGTTCCCCATAATAAATTCACCTGTTTCTGTCTTCAAGGGCCCAACTTTGGTCTGAACGATGCTTTATTCCTCTTCGCATACATAAAGACGATTTTACTATCCTGTTTTATATTATTGTCCAGATTAGCTTCGCACCTCATCTTTTTCCCTGTATTCCCTGTTGTTCTTTAAACATTACCCAATCCTCTTGCTTCCTGCCCATCTTTGCTACGTTGTACTCTTTCTCTTTTATTTTTATACGGTCCCCAACGTCCCTTGTCAGCCACGGTCGCCCCTTACTCACTCGTCCCCTTGGAATCTTTCTTCCTCTTTGCAATAAACTGATCCTGCACCTTCTGTATTATTCACAGAACCACCTGCCATTGTTGTTTAACTCTTTCTCATCCCTGCTAGGGTATCTTTCCAGTCAGCTTTTGGCAGCTACTCCCTCCCTCTTGGCTCCGGCGGTGAATGTCAGGAGCCGGAGCCCGGAGCGGAGAGACTGCGGCCGACTGTGGGATGGATGCGCCCAGGGCGCGGATTTATGAATGAGCCGAAGCACTGAGGTAAGTGGATATTTCACCGCGCTGTTCACCTGCTCCCTGAACTTGGACTGGGTCACCGTATAAATAAATGTGTTGGTGCAGCAGCTGAGATTACTCAGCAAATATCCGACGTCTCTAAAGATCCATTGAGAATCATTCATATCATTTCCAATTCCTGTGATCTGATAATTGACGAATTCTACAACCGTCGTCAGCCACAGGAGGATGAAACTGCCGGAGATGGTGAATAGTAAAACCACAGACCTCCTCCTGCTCTCCATCTCCGGGTCACTGCTGTTCTCCCCCTTGCTCTCACCCCTCAGCCCCTTACGGACCCGACTGGCCACTAAAATGTGCCGGACTGTCAGAGCGTTGAGCAGCAGGATTACAGCGAAAGGGAGGAACGGAGTTAAAATCGTGTCGAACCAGTCAAATGCCACCCACCCGAGATCAGTGAAATAACTGTCCACCTGGTCACAGCCCCACGGGACATTGTCGATGATTGACCAGGGTTCCCGTATGAAGTAGCGGGGAACGTTTTTCAGCAAGAGCAGAATGGCGGCTGTTGCCAGAACCGCAGCCGCGGTTTTCCCGCTGCAATATTTAGTTTTCAGCTTCAGGCAACAAATGGCGACAAAGCGATCAAAGGTGAAAGTGACGGTGAACCAGACTGAACAGTTTGTAGCTGCAGAGGACAGTACAAGGATAACACGGCACTCAGGGGTGATGGACAGGAAACTCCAATAAAAGTAATGATATCGGAGCTGATACAAAATGACCTCAGTGATGACGGCCAGTAGATCGGCCGCTGTCATGGCCACCAGGTAGCGAGTGGTGCAGGTGGAGAGGCCGCACTTTCCCCGGGACAGGATCACAATCGCCACTAAATTAACTGTGGAAAGACAAGGGAACGGACACTGGGCATGTATTCAACACGTTCTCCGGGGCTGAACACCGGCTCGACTTTCAGCTGAAGGTCAGAAGTTTTGGTGACGGTGCGCGGCTGCTGCAAGTTTAACAATGTCAGAGCCGGCGCCGACTGTGTCCGACCTACCTGCCTGCTTCTGGGGAGAAAAGACAAGGCGACGGGTGGGGTAAAGGGCGGGGAGGAAACGAGCAGCCACCCGCTAAAATAGGCGCAATGTTCCTTTCTATAGTTAACCCTGTTGCTGCTCATAGTCTCTGATGGGGCCGGTTTCACATAGTTCAGACTGAAGAAGGGTTTCGTCCCGAAACGTTGCCTATTTCCTTCGCTCCATAGATGCTGCTGCACCCGCTGAATTTCTACAGCACTTGTGTCTACTTTCATAGAGTTAACCGTGACCGGCCGCGTTTAACCAGGCTCTGGGAACTCGGCATCTGATGGAGACGAGGAGGGATCCAATGGGAAGGCAGGGACAACTTACAATCCGGCAGCAGAATGGCTCCGTTAATGGATTCATGCTACAGTGAGTTCAGTCCGGTAACAACACGCACACGCCGGTACATCCGCGGCCACTGGTCCAGGTGATCGTTCCAATTATTGACCAACCGGCTGTGGGTGGAATCACAGTGTGACAGGCAGACTCCACAGTGAGACACAGTGTCCACAGGAGCGGCTGTTCACTCTGATCAATAACTCAGACACAGTGAACTTCACAATGTGAACCCCTCTCTCCCAGTCACACCGTCCCGGGGAGCTGCCTGTCTGCCTGTCCTGAGCACTGGGAGCACTCTGGGCAAGGTGCCACTGAAGGCCAGAACAACATTCTAGTGGCTCCCGGCCGGCAGCAGTGAGAGAAAAAGAAAGTTAGTTTTAGCTGTCTGAAAATAAGAAAAATCACAGCAGCGTTAATTCAAAAAATTTTCACAGAGAGGATTGATATTCTTCACATATTCTTGTACAGCGATCATCAGTTGGGAACTTGTAGCATGATGAGAATCAGGTCAACACCAGTCAACACACCGAGTTATAAAACGTGAATTGTTCTGCTCACTCGCTTACCAGGGACTCCAACGGCAGCAATGACCACGTACAGGATTTTCTCCACGTCTGCATATTCCCAATATTGCTGCCCCATTCTCTCTGCGCAGCGACGTGTCCCCGTGAGCTACCGGTAATGTCTCGGAAAGAAATTCTGAGGCAGAACATTCCTGGAGATTTTATACAATTTTCCGTCTCCACCGAGAGAGTGAAGTTTCAACAGGGTTTAAAAATAGATACTTGAAATGATTCACAAACAGATGACATCAGCCACATGAAATCCCTGTTGAGACAGACAGACAGGTTGTGATTTATTCAGGGAATTGATTGAGAAACTTCAAAGACTGGGAATTGTGGCGATAGATATGAGGGATGGAAATTGGGAGCGGTGGGCGGCATTGTTCCAGCAAAGGGGATACTGTTTCAAACTCCATCAGATCCAACTCTCCAAATCATGTTATTTGTCTGATTTCCTTCAATCCGTTTCACTTAGCAAGGCAATGCCAAATTCCAGGGACCCTCCCAGGGCTTCTGGTGCCCAGTTTGAAGGTGGACGGGACTGGGCGACCTTTGTCCACAGGTTGAGGAATCAGTTTAACACGTTACCTCGGAGTAAAATAGCCCCCCTCCCCCTCTCCACTCTGCTTCACCAATCAATATGATCGCGGCTTCACTGACTGTGACCTCAAACCCACACTCTCGCTGACCCCGGGAACCATTCACTCCCTGTTTGCCTGGAATAGATCTGACTATACCATGGGACAATAACATTATCTGCCTTCATCATCTCTGAGGAGGAACGACCCAAAGACTCACGACACTCAGAGAATAGAAACATTGCTGCCGCAGAATAGTCCTAAACCTAAACAAAACGACAAATGATGCAGGACCTCTCCCTCCTCTCTTTCTCTCTCTTTCCATCCAGACTGCTGTCACTCTCTCTAAAATGTCACTCTCTTCCCTACAATCTTTATTTTCCTTCTCTGCTCCGCCCCCTCTCTGTCACCCTCTCTCTCCATATCCCTCCCTACCCTCTCCCTCTCACTGCATCTCTCCCTCTGTTTCTCAGTGTCTCCCTGATCCTTCATTCTGTCCCTTTGCCAACCCACTGGCTCGGAACTCCCCTCAATAGTCATCTTCTCACTCTCCCTTTGATAGTTTACTCCCTCCATCTATCGTCCTCTGTATTTCTCCCCTTCATCTTTGTACCCTACCTCTCTCTCCATTTTCCCCAACTTTCCTCCTGCCCGCCCTAACTTCTCCTCCAATATATTTTTGGGAAGTGCGGGTAAAACGGTTTGTCACCATGGGCCGTAACATTCGGCGCTATACCCTTCCGTCACAGCCCAGGAGCCCTCCCATGTGAGACTGAGGTTCACCTGCAACTCCTCTGCTCATCTACTGTATGCGATGCACCAGATATGGCCTCGTTACATCGGCGTGGTGAAGCGTAGATCGGCAATCCGATCACCAAAGATCCTCGTTCCGCCAAGTCCTGGCCGATCTCCCCGTTGCTAACTCCCCTTCCCGCACTGGCCTTTCTGTGCTGGGCCTCTTCCATTGCCAGGGTGACTGACTAAGGCCACTTCATATTCCGTTTTGTCACCGTACACCTAATGATATGAACATTGAATTATCCAATGTTAGGTAACCTACGTGTAATTTCCCGCTTCCCCGCGCTCATCCTCGCGCCTCACCTGGACTCCCACATGTTCATCCCAGTGGCGTAGGGTGGGTTTTGAGCGCCCGGGGCAGCTTAAAATATTGCGCCTCCTCATTAGAGGCTAGCCATGGCCCATGAGCTGTTATAAATCCAAGTTTTGTATTTATTTTCTCAACCTAACAAAAAGATGGCGGCGCTGCCTTAGCAGCTGCGGCTCGCCTTCAGTCTGTCTGTTTTTATTTTATTTTTTCGTGTTGTTCTTTTGGCCTGTTGATTAGTTGATTTTTGGTTTATTATGTTGTGTATGTGGGGGGGGGTTTGGTCTCTTCCTTCGGGGGATGCGACTTCTTTTGTCGTATCCTCCGTCTCCGCCTGCGCCGAGGCCTAACGGCGGAGCTGGCGGCCTCGGAGCTGGGCAGCGGCAGCGGCGGCTGGGGCAGTGGCAGCGGCAGCGGCAGCGGCAGCGGCGACCAGTACTCGGAGCAGGGCAGCGGCAGCGGCGGCTGGGGCAGTGGCAGCGGCAGCGGCAGCGGCAGCGGCGACCAGTACTCGGAGCAGGGCAGCGGCCGCCCGGCATCGGTGCTGAGACGGCGGTGGCAGCGGCTGGGACGGCGGCAGAAGCAGTGACAGCGGCGGCCTGGCCTTGGAGCTTGGGCGGCGGCAGCGGCGACCTGGCCTCGGAGCTGGACAGCGACAGCGGCGGGTTGGCCTCGGAGCGGGGGCAGCGGGGGCAGCGGCAGCGGCCACACGGCATCGGTGCTGCCGTGTCGGCAGCGGCGACCTGGCCTCGGAGCTGGGACAGCGGCGACCAGAACTCGGAGCTGGGGCACGTTCAGGCGGCAGCGGCCAGTCGACAACAAAGTTTTGTTCAGACCGCAAGGTCTGAATGACAATAAAGGCTACTTGTTACTTGTTACTATAATCACACTTGCATAAAATGTATTTATTTATTTATTTATTTATAAAATAAAATTACTTCTTTGCAGCCATTAATATTTATTTCAAAATTGTAACAACATTTCACAGGTTCCAATAAAAGTATTACAAAGTGTTCGAATAATAGGGAAACAGAACACATTAAATGTTAGACATTGTCAGTATATTGCATTTATTTAAAATCTTCTGGATTTTATTCTTGCAAATCTTTCAATTACGCTATCAAAATTTACATGAACATTTCTCTCAATAGAAAAAATTGCAAGGTTACTTAATCTTTCCTGGCTCATTGTTGATCGCTGATATGTCTTTATTAACTTTAATTTGGAGAAACCCCTTTCACAACTAACATTGGACACAGTAACTGTTAAAAAAAATTATCAGTGCCACAACAATGTTAGTTTAACCTACTTGAAGCTTCCACTTAATTATCTAGCAAAGCAAATCTAAAGCTGTCCATGTAGAAATGCTCTCTTCTGGATGAACTTCTTTAAATGAAGCACTATGGCGTCTAACAAAACAATACAATACATTTATTTGTCATTTGGACCCCGTTGAGGTCCAAACGAAATGCCGTTTCTGCAGCCATACATACAAAACAAAAAAGACCCAAGACAGTGGGCTAAAGGTACAGTGGTTTTTGTTTATATAATAAAGGTGCAGTTTAAAGGTCACGAGGGAGCAGCTGTTGTGAGTCAGATACCTGCTGATTTCTCCCAGCAGTTTCTATTGTATTATACTGGTATCAGATCCAGGGTAAGGCGGGAGAATGACAGTCAGAGCAGTATACTGTTCTGGATGTCAGATGTGGGAGGTCATGGTGTCGGATGGCCCTCCAGACATCCACATCTGCACCAGGTGCAGCGAGATGGGGCTCCTAAGGGACCGTATTAGGATCCTGGAGCAGCAGCTCGATGACCTCGCTCTGATCAGGGAGAGTGAGGAGGTCATAGAGGGGAGTTATAGAGAGGTGGTCACTCCAAAACCACGGGAGAGAGACATGTGGGTCACGTTAAGGAAGGGCAAGGGGCAGAGGCAGGAACGAGTGAGTACTCCAATGTCGGTACACCTCGCAAATAAGTACTCCTGTTTGAGTACGGATGGGGGTGACAGCCTACCCGGGGGTAGTGACAGCGGACGGGCCTCTAGCACATTTTACAAACTCCAACCCATCCAGCCCATTTACAGAATGTGTTTCCCAGTCTATGTGCGGAAAGTTGAAATCTCCCACAATCACTACCTTGTGCTTACTACTAATCTCTGCTATCTCCTTACATATTTGCTCTTCCAATTCTCGTTCCCCGTTTGGCGGTCTATAATACACCCCTATAAGTGTTGCTACACCTTTCCCACTTCTCAATTTCCCAAATGGCCTCCCTAGATGAGCCCTCCAATCTATCCTGCCAAAGCACTGCTGTAATATCTTCCCTGACTAGCAATGCAACACCTCCACCTCTTGCCCCTCCAATTCTATCACACCTGAAGCAACGAAATCCTGGAATATTTAGTTTCCAATCACAGCCCTCCTGCAACCACGTTTCACTGATCGCCACAACATCATACTTCCAGGTGTCTATCCAGACTCTAAGCTCATCCACCTTTCTTACAATGCTCCTAGCATTAAAATATGCACATTTAAGAAAACCCCCGTCTCATATTCTCTGTTTATTTCCCGGCCCTGTTGCTCCAAAAGGTAGGGAAAAAAGAGGGCAATAGTAATTGGGGACTCTATTGTTAGGGGGTCGGATAGGCGATTCTGTGGACGCAGTCGGGAGACCAGGATGGTGGTCTGCCTCCCTGGTGCCAAGGTCTCGGACGTGTCTCAACGCATCCAATATTGGTGAATCTCTGGAACTCTCTGCCACAGAGGGGAGTTGAGGCCAGTTCATTGGCTATATTTAAGAGGGAGTTAGATGTGGCCCTTGTGGCTAAGGGGATCAGGGGGTATGGAGATAAGGCAGTTACGGGATACCGAGTTGGATGATCAGCCATGATCATATTGAATGGCGGTGCAGGTTCGAAGGGCCGAATGGCCTACTCCTGCACCTAATTTCTATGTTTCTATGTTAAGATATCCTTAAATCAGAGGGAGAGGAGCCTGAGGTCGTGGTACATATAGGTACCAATGGCATAGGAAAAAAAAAGGGAAGAGGTCCTGAAGGGAGGATTTAGGGAGTTGGGAGGACAGTTAAGAAAAGGACCAAAAAGATAACAATCTCAGGATTACTGCCTGTGCCACGCGACAGTGATAGTAGGAATGGAGCGAGGTGGAGGATAAATGCGTGGCTGAAAGTCTGGCGCAGAGGGCAGTGATTCAAGTTCCTGGATCATTGGGACTTCTTTTGGGGAAGGTGGGACCTGTACAGAAAGGATGGGTTGCACTTGAACCCGAGGGGGACCAATATCCTAGCGGGGAAATTTGCAAAGGCAGCTGGGGAGACTTTAAACTAGAATTGTTGGGGCGAGGGACTCAAATAGCGAAAGGTAGTAGACAGAATGGGAGGCAGGAAACAGAAATGGGAAGCACTCGGCCACAAGAGGAGAAAAAAAAGAAATAAACAGAGAATATGAGACGGGGGTTTTCTTAAATGTGCATATTTTAATGCTAGGAGCATTGTAAGAAAGGTGGATGAGCTTAGAGTCTGGATAGACACCTGGAAGTATGATGTTGTGGCGATCAGTGAAACGTGGTTGCAGGAGGGCTGTGATTGGAAACTAAATATTCCAGGATTTCGTTGCTTCAGGTGTGATAGAATTGGAGGGGCAAGAGGTGGCGGTGTTGCATTGCTAGTCAGGGAAGATATTACAGCAGTGCTTTGGCAGGATAGATTGGAGGGCTCATCTAGGGAGGCCATTTGGGAAATTGAGAAGTGGGAAAGGTGTAGCAACACTTATAGGGGTGTATTATAGACCGCCAAACGGGGAACGAGAATTGGAAGAGCAAATATGTAAGGAGATAGCAGAGATTAATAGTAAGCACAAGGTAGTGATTGTGGGAGATTTCAACTTTCCGCACATAGACTGGGAAACACATTCTGTAAATGGGCTGGATGGGTTGGAGTTTGTAAAATGTGTGCAGGATAGTTTTTTGCAGCAATACATAGAGGTACCTACTAGAGGAGCGGCAGTGCTGAACCTCCTGTTAGGAAATGAGACTGGACAGGTGGCGGAGGTATGCGTTGGGGAGCACTTCGGGTCCAGTGATCACAATACCATTAGTTTCAATATAATTATGGAGAGGGTCAGAACTGGAGCTAGGGTTGAGATTTTTGATTGGAGAAAGGCTAACTTTGATGCGATGCGAGATGATTTAAAAGGAGTGAACTGGGACATTTTGTTTTATGGGAAAGATGTAGAAGAGAAATGGAGGACATTTAAAGGGGAAATTTTAAGAGTACAGAATCTTTATGTTCCTGTTCGGTTGAAAGGAAACAGTAAAAATTGGAAAGAGCCCTGGTTTTCAAGGGAAATTGGACATCTTGTTCGGAAAAAGAGGGAGATCTACAATAATTATAGGCAGCATGAAGTAAATGAGGTGCTTGAGCAGTATAAGGAATGTAAAAAGAATCTTTAGAAAGAAATTAGAAAAGCTAAAAGAAGATATGAGGTTGCTTTGGCAAGTAAGGTGAAAATCAATCCAACGGGTTTCTACAGCTATATTAATAGCAAAAGGATAAGGAGGGATAAAATTGGTCCATTGGAGAGACAGAGTGGACAGCTATCTGCAGAGCCAAAAGAGATGGGGGAGATATTGAACAACTTTTTTTCTTCGGTATTCACCAAGGAGAAGGATATTGAATTATGTGAGATAAGGGAAACTAGTAGAGTAGCTATGGATACTATGAGGTTCACAGTAAAAGAAGTACTGACACTTTTGAAAAATATAAAAGTGGATAAGTCTCCAGGTCCTGACAGGATATTCCCTAGGACATTGAGGGAAGTTAGTGTAGAAATAGCCGGGGCTATGACAGAAATATTTCAAATGTCATTAGAAACGGGAATAGTCCCCGAGGATTGGCGTACTGCGCATCTTGTTCCATTGTTTAAAAAGGGTTCTAAGAGTAAACCTAGCAATTATAGACCTGTTAGTTTGACTTCAGTGGTGGGCAAATTAATGGAAAATATACTTAGAGATAATACATATAAGCATCTAGATAAACAGGGTCTGATTAGGAACAGTCAACATGGATTTGTGCCTGGAAGGTCATGTTTGACTAATCTTCTTGAATTTTTTGAAGAGGTTACTAGGGAAATTGACGAGGGTAAAGCAGTGGATGTTGTCTATATGGACTTTAATAAGGCCTTTGACAAGGTTCCTCATGGAAGGTTGGTTAAGAAGGTTCAACTGTTGGGTATAAATGCAGGAATAGCAAGATGGATTCAACAGTGGCTGAATGGGAGAAGCCAGAGGGTAATGGTGGATGGCTGTTTATCGGGTTGGAGGCAGGTGACTAGCGGGGTGCCTCAGGGATCTGTGTTGGGTCCTTTGTTGTTTGTCATGTACATCAATGATCTGGATGAAGGTGTGGTAAATTGGATTAGTAAGTATGCAGATGATACCAAGATAGGGGGTGTAGTGGATAATGAAGAGGATTTCCAAAGTCTACAGAGTGATTTAGGCCATTTGGAAAAATGGGCTGAAAGATGGCAGATGGAGTTTAATGCTGATAAATGTGAGGTGCTACACCTTGGCAGGACAAATCAAAATAGGACGTACATGGTAAATGGTAGGGAATTGAAGAATACAGTTGAACAGAGGGATCTGGGTATAACCGTGCATAGTTCCTTGAAGGTGGAATCTCATATAGATAGGGTGGTAAAGAAAGCTTTTGGTATGCTCGCCTTTATAAATCAGAGCATTGAGTATAGAAGCTATGATGTAATGTTAAAATTGTTCAAGGCATTGGTGAGACCAAATCTGGTGCATGGTGTACAATTTTGGTCGCCCAATTATCGGAAGGATGTCAACAAAATAGAGAGAGTACAGAGGAGATTTACTAGAATGTTGCCTGGGTTTCAACAACTAAGTTACAGAGATAGGTTGAATAAGTTAGGTCTTTATTCTCTGGAGCGCAGAAGGTTAAGGGGGGACCTGATAGAGGTCTTTAAAATGATGAGAGGGATAGACAGAGTTGATGTGGACAAGCTTTTCCCTTTGAGAATAGGGAAGATTCAAACAAGAGGACATGACTTCAGAATTAAGGGACAGCAGTTTAGGGGTAATATGAGGGGGAACTTCTTTACGCAGAGAGCGGTGGCGGTGTGGAATGAGCTCCCAGTGGAAGTGGTGGAGGCAGGTTCATTGGTATCATTTAAAAATAAATTGGAAAGGCATATGGATGAGAAGGGAATGGAGGGTTATGGTACGAGTGCAGGCAGGTGGGACTAAGGGGAAAACATTTGTTCGGCATGGACTTGTAGGGCCGAGATGGCCTGTTTCCGTGCTGTAATTGTTATATGGTTATATGGTTATAAGACCCAACACAATTTACACAAACATCCTTCATAGCGCAACTTCTCCTCACTGTGAAGGAAGGCATCAAAAAACATATCTCTCCCCTGCACTCCCCTATCCCCCCATGTCAGAGTCAAAGACAGAGTCAAAGCCCCCGGCGGGCGATGTTAAATGTCCCGCAGCCATTAAAGCCGCGCCGGGCGATGCAAGGCCAAGCACCGGGTCTTGGTGTTGGAGCCCCCGGTGGGCGCTAGCAAAGTCCCGCGGCCATTCCAAGCCGCGCAGGGCGGTGATGTAGACCCCGCTCCAGGTAATCTCCAACCCCGCAACTCGGCGGGAGATGTCGCCGTTGCGGAAGCCCCGAAAAGCGGTCTCCAACCAGGGACCCGCGGGCTCCCGGTGTTTCAGTCCACAGACCTGCGGTAGGAGCTTCCGAATCTCCGGGTGTCGGGTCACAGCAGCGCTCCACCACAGCTCCACCCGCTCCGGACTCGGCCAGCTCCGTGATGGTGAGTAGATCCGGAGCTCCGCGACTGGAGCCCCAGGTCATTCCTGTTGGAGGCCGCTCCACGTTGCAGCCCCAACGACAAACGGAGAGCCGACAAAGAAAAGGTCGGGTCTCCCGTGCAGGGGAAAGACCTTAAATTTCCTCCCACCCCCACCCCCCACACATAGCGCTACAAAAATAAAACAATAAAAACAACATAGAAACAAGACAGAAAAGAATAAAAAGACAGACGGACTGCAGAGGCCGCTGCTGACAAGAGTCACGACGCCCACCTAATACGATGTATTTCAGCAGTCATAGCTGTAGCATTCAAGTCAGAATATTTCACACATAAATGCTGAATGTGTCGAACAATTAAGTCATATTTTTCTGCATCTAACAATGTTTGAATTTGCAGAAAAGCAAATAGCTCATAAAATGTATTCATCTGTACTGTACGTTTTGTAATTTCAGATGTTAGCTTATCTACTGCCTCAAGTTGTTCCAGACGTGTTTCCTGAATTAAACTTGTCAGAATCACTACTTTTTTCACCTGACATCTTCTTTCGTCTTCCAATTCTTCTTTCTGTAGAAATATCATAAGTATTGCATATCTGCATAGCCCTCTCAGCTGCCCCTGTGACTAGAGAATCACGCTTTTCCTCACAAAATAGAGTCAATGCTTTTAGCTTTTGAACACAATGATCAAGTCCAAGTCCTCTTTGTTGTAGGTATATCTGAGCGTCATTCACTTCAGTAAGCACTGGGCTCGAAAAATAAAGGAATGCAAAGAAAGGATAGGTCATAATGCAAACTAACAAACTGCCTGCATCTCCTTTGATTTCTGAGGTTTCTTCTAATCCATCCCTCAAGACTTCCAAAGCTTCTATTATTTTGTCAGTGTACTCGGCAAGAACGAGTACAGCTTCATGCTTTGAACTCCATCTTGCGTCACAGGATCGCTTCACATTAACTGGCACATGTTCTTTAAGAACATCCCACCTGTGTGTAGAGCTTGAGTAAAATGTGTACACTTTTTGCACAGTGCCAAAAAAAGTCACAGATTTTTTTCCAACAGTAGCTGCATGTACACCAGCAAGATTAAGTGAGTGATTGTTACATGGCTCAAACACTGCTTTGGGGTTTACATCTAGAATACGTGTCTGAACACCGCGTATGTGGCCAGCCATAGTTGCAGCATTATCATATCCTTGTCCATAGCAGTACTCACGTTTTAGACCATCTGCTTGCAACTTGTCACACATTTGTTCTGTAATTTCATTAGCTGATTTCCCATGTAACAATGAAGTCGATAAAGGACTCCTCAACTGTGACTTCTGTATCTTCAATATGCACATACCGAATTACTTGGGACATGTGGTCGGTATGCGAAATATCTGGTGTACTATCAAACATGATAGAGTAATACTTGGCCTTTAAAATTCTTTGAAAGATATCTGTTCGGATGTGATGACCAAGTAGTTGGATTAACTCATTTTGGCTCTGTGGAGAAAGATAAGACACGGCATAGCCATCTGCTTGTTGAACTTTGTGAAGATGTTGATTAGCAACTGGGTCATATTTGGCAGGTAACTTGAAAACTTCAAGGAAATTTCCACAGTTATCACTTGCACTTAGATCTTCTGAGTGACAACGCAAGGGTAAGGATTGTCTGGCTAAATACAGCACACAATCAATAATTCTTGATACTACAGCTTTCCATTTCTCAAATGACTGTTGTTCTATCTGAACAGCAGCATCGATTGTTTCACATTTCTGTAGTCTCATTTCAAGTTCTTTACACTTTTCAAATGCTTCGACGTGATGGCAACTATTTTCATGATCTAATACTCTGGGGTTTAGCTTTTTCCATGTTTTAAATCCATCTGGCTGTGCAAAATAACTTCTTCCTTTATTTTTTTGAAAAAGCATGCAAGGAAAGCAATATACAACACATTTCAGGAACAGTTCCCAGTTGTTATAAGGCACCTGAACAATTATACTACAAATAGAGGTCAGTCTTGAACTACTCTTTACCGCATTGGCGATCGGTCATTGCTGCCTTTCCCTTGCACTTAACGTTATCCACTTATCATGTATCCACACACTGTAAACGGCTCCATTGTAATTATGAATGGTCATTCTGCTCACTGGAGAGCACGCAACGAAAGCGTTTCACGGTACCTCGTTAAACGTGACGATAAACGAAACTAAACTGATAAACTGAACTAAACGTCTCCAGAGATGCAGCCTGACTCGCACGTGTGTGGCAGCATGAGTCTGTAAGTCCATGCATGAGTGTGTTAGAACATGTATGTGTGTGTGTGTGAGTGTGAGCTTGTGCGAATGAGTTGGACTGTGCGTGGGTGTGTAAGTGCATGCGTTTGCAAGAATTTCAATGATTTAATGATATT
Source organism: Leucoraja ocellata (assembly GCA_036785375.1). Taxonomy (NCBI): domain Eukaryota; kingdom Metazoa; phylum Chordata; class Chondrichthyes; order Rajiformes; family Rajidae; genus Leucoraja; species Leucoraja ocellata. The sequence goes on along the minus strand of JAWMAR010000800.1, from coordinate 269,870 downwards.
CATTGTCACACGTACCTAGGTACAGTGAAATACTTTAATTTGCAGGCAACCTGGTAATATCATGTAGCCGACCTCACCTTGGCACTACACAAGTGTCGACACAGTTTGACGCCGAAAAAGTTACAAACATTGGCCGATTAGTTCTATCACCTGCCAGCCGCCGCACTGCGGGTCTCCCCTTCATTCTCTGCTTCCTTCCTCGCTCTCCGACAGTCCATCGCTCTCTCTGCGGTTCCTCGCAGCTCCCCCTCGCTCCCGAGGTGCGACTCTCATCGCCGTCCACGTTGGGCGAGCCGGGCTACCGGGCCGACTGAAGGGCTCGGCACCGCTCAGCGGGAACACTACCGGTCGCGCTGCGCTGCTCGCCGTGAACACCCTTCTGAATCTCCAAATGTGTATGTGTGCATGCAGGTCTGCGTGTGTGTGTGAGTGTGGCAGCGTTTGTAAGAATGCATGTGTGTGTGTGTGTGTGTGTGTGTGTGTGTGTGTGTGTGTGTGTGTGTGTGTGTGTGTGTGTGTGTGTGTGTGTGTGTGTGTGTGTGTGTGTGTGTGTGTGTGTGTGTGTGTGTGTGTGCGTGTGTGTGTGTGTGTGTTTGACACACCTATGGGGTTAGGAGGGAGGGGCCGATCGGCAATGACTGAATGGCGGAGTAGACTTGAGAGGCTGAATGGCTTAATTTTGTTCCTGCCGCTTATGATCTTATGATATGACTGTATTTGTGTCCGTATTTACGCTTGTGTGACGACACTACGATGAGTGTGAATGCGCAAGAATGTGAGCGTGTTACAGTGTGCGAGCGTGTATGGGAGTGTTAGTGGTTTGAACATTTGCATTGGTATGAATTCATGTGTGCAAGTATTTGAGTGTGTGTGTGGTGAGTGTGCTTTGGTGATTGCAAACTTATAAACCGTTGTGTCTAAGTGTGTAAGAACGTGTCCGTTTACGTGAGTATATGGGAGTGTGTGACCGAGTGTGAGCAGAGGATTGTGTAAGTGCCTCCGTGCGTGAGTGTGTCGAAGGATCTGTGAGTGGATGTGACAGCGTCCCTGAGATTGAGTGCGTTGAAATGTGTGAATGGATGTTCGTGGGTGTGAGTGTACGTCGCCGTGCGTAAGGGAGATTATTGTGTGGATTGTGTAAATGTGTGGGATTGTGAGTGCGTTTATGTGGAATATGTAATGTCGCATTATGGGGAAGAACCAATGGAATGGCGCACAGTGGTCTATTAATGATCGAGTGAACAACGTGGGTTAATACTGATAGCGTGACACACACTGGGGTAGCACTAATTGTCAGACACACTTAGAGGAAGTAGTGACGGAGTGACGCATTGAGTGACACATTACGGGATAGTACAGATGGAGTGACTCACCATGCTGTAGTTCTGATTGAGTGAAACACTAGAGAGGTACTGATGGAGTTACATAATGTGCGGTAATACTAACAGAGTGACACACTATGGGGTGGTACTAATAGGACGCGGACTGTAGAATAGTCCTGATTGGTGACGTACTGTGGGGGTGGTACTAATGTAGTTACACACTGTTGGGTAACATTCACGGAGTGACACACTATGGGATAGTACTGATGGAGTGACACACTATGGGATAGTACTGATGGGGTGACACACTATGGGATAGTACTGATGGAGTGACACACTATGGGATAGTACTGATGGAGTGACACACTATGGGATAGTACTGATGGAGTGACACACTATGGGATAGTACTGATGGAGTGACACACTATTAGACAGTACTGATGGAGTGACACACTATGGGATAGTACTGATGGAGTGACACACTATGGGATAGTACTGATGGAGTGACACACTATTAGACAGTACTGATGGAGTGACACACTATGGGATAGTACTGATGGAGTGACACACTATGGGATAGTACTGATGGAGTGACACACTATGGGATAGTACTGATGGAGTGACACACTATGGGATAGTACTGATGGAGTGACACACTATGGGATAGTACTGATGGAGTGACACACTATTAGACAGTACTGATGGAGTGACACACTATGGGATAGTACTGATGGAGTGACACACTATGGGATAGTACTGATGGGGTGACACACTATGGGATAGTACTGTTGGAGTGACACACTATGGGATAATACTGATGGAGTGACACACTATGGGATAGTACTGATGGAGTGACACACTATGGGATAGTACTGATGGAGTGACACACTATGGGATAGTACTGATGGGGTGACACACTATTAGATAGTACTGATGGGGTGAAACACTATGGGATAGTACTGATGGAGTGACACACTATGGGATAGTACTGATGGAGTGACACACTATGGGATAGTACTGATGCAATGGCATTATGAGTTCGTACTGATGGAGTGGCACCGTGCAGGGTTGTACAGATAGTTTGACAAGCTGTGGCGTAGTACGAATGTAATGACACTATGGGCTTATACTGGATTAAGTGTCACACTATGGGATAGTACTGTTGGAGTGACACACTGTGTGGTAGTATCGTCGGAGTGACACACTACGGGGTACAAATAATGGAGTGACACATTGTAGAGTAATACCGGTGGAGTGACACTCTGTGGGGCAGTACAGATGGAGTGACGCATTGTGGAATAGTACTGATTGAGTGACGCTCCGCGAGATTGTATTGAAGGGGTGACTTTGTGCTGCAGTAGTGATAGTGAAATATTAGTGTATGGTGCTGAAGGAGTAATACGCTAGGGATACTACTGATGTAGTGACACACTGGCGGGTGGTACTAATGGAGAGGGACATGATGGGACTGCTCTGATGGCGTGAAACAATGAGTGATGGTTCTGATGGAAGGACAGACTGTGGAGTAGTACTGATGGAGTGATATACTGTTGAGGAATATTGATAGAGTGGCAGACTGTGGATGGGACTAATATAATGACACATTCTGTGGTGGTTCTGAGTGTGCGACACACTGTGTAGTACTGATGGAGTGGGACACTGTGGAGTAGTACAAATAGAATTACACATTATACCGTAGAACTGATGGAGTGCCACACTGCGGGATAGTATTGAAGGTATAAAACACGTTGGGGCAGAACTGATGGAGTGACACTGTGTGGTGCTACTGATGGCGTGACACATTGTGGAGTAGTACTCATGGAGTGACTCACTTTGTGGTGGTACTGATGGAGGTACACATGGTGGGACATTACTGATGGAGTGATACAGCTTAGAGTAGTACCCATGGGGAGACACACTGTTGGGTAGTACAGATGGAGTGACATACTCTGTGACAGTACTGACAGAGTGACAAACTGTGGGTTGTACTGAAGGAGTGACACAATGCGGAGTATTATTGTAGTGACACTATTAATGGTGGCACAGATGGAGTGACACACTGTGGGTTAGAGCTGATGCAGTGGCATACTGTGAAGTAGTACTAATCGAGGAACAAACTGCGGAGTCGTACGGATGGTGTGACACACTGCGCGGCTGTAGTGATGCATTAATACACGGTGAGGTGGTTGTGATGGGGTTGCAGATTGTGGCATACCACAGACAGAATGACACACTGTGGGGCAGTACTGATGGAGAGACATATATTGGGGTAATACTGATGGAGCCATAAACTGTGAGGCTACACTGATATGATGGCACACTGAGTTCAGTACTGGTGGAGTGATATCCATCGGGTTAGCCCTGCTGGAACAACACTCTGCAATTGTTCTGATGTAATGACACACTGTGGGGTAGTACCCATTGATGCGCATTGAGCTAGTACAGTTGGAATGACACAATGTGGGATAGTCCTCATGTATTCCCACGCTAAGTTGAGTAATGATGGCGAGGCACACTGTGGGGTAGTACTGATGTTATGACCTATTCTGTCGTAGATCTGATGGAATGACACACTGCGCCATTGGTCTGATGGAATGACACACTGTATGCTAGTACTGTTGGAGTTCGTTCGCTCCTGTGTCAGACGACGCTGTTGGTTTCCACTGCAGCCTGACCTATCGCCAGCCGTCTTGACTATGTCTTGCCACTGGTTTCTAATAGACCGGGATGAGAGAGTGAGGCTGATGATTTGTTCAGCTCTACCCCATTTTAATCCAATGCAAGCGCAAGTCATGGCGTCATGAACCATACCGCCCAACTGAGCGAAACAATACAACAGGAGCGCGCGCAGCTGAGCAGCAGCGCATCGCAGAAGCTCGGAGCCACCACAACTTATACTGCAGCACCCACACAACTGTGTCCCATATGCGGGCGAGCCTTCCGGGCCCGGCTTGATCTCACCATCCACCTCCGGACACAGAAACAAAAACACTGAAGTCATGGTCTTCTTCGACAACGAAGGATGAACAACTGCAACTGATGGACTGATACACTGTGGGGTAGAATTGATGAATTGGCATTCTGGAGTAGTACGGTGCAGTGGCACACTTTAGGGTTGTACAGATTGTGTTAAACATGTGGGGTAGCACTGGGACTGACACTCTGCGGGGTGCAGCTGATGGAGTGGCACACTGTGGGGCAGTAGTGATGTGGTGACACTCTGGGGTGGTATTGATGGAACGATACACCGTGAAGTGGTACTGATGGAGTGAATCTCTGAGGGGGGAGAATACTGAAGGAGTGACACACTGTAGGGCAGTACTGATGGACATTGTTGTAGTACTGATGAAGAGACACGCAATGTAGTAATATTGATGGAATGACATACTGCGGGGTAGACCGCATGTTATGAAACATTCAGTGATAATTTTGTGGAGTGACACCGTGTGGTTGTACTGATGAATTGATACACTGTGATGTCGTATTTTTGCTATGACAAACTGTGTTGTAATACTAATGGAATAACACACTCTGGAGATGTAGCAATGGATTGACACACTGTGGCTAGTATTGATGATTTGACACACTGTGGGTTCGTGCAGATGGAATGACACACTTTAAGGTAGTACGGATGGAGCAACACACTATTGGGAAATACTGCTGGACAGGTACAATGTTGGGTAGCACTGAAGACATGATATACTTAAGGTAGGCTTGATGGAGAGAAACAATGTGGGGTAGTACTGAAGGAATGACATACTGCGGGGTTGCACTGACATGCTCTGGGTTGTACTGATGAAGTGACATAATGTGGAGTAGCACTGATGGGAAGACATACTGTGGAGTAGTATTGATGGAGTCGCACAATGTGGGATAGTAGTTGTAGACAAACTACAGACACGCTGTGAGATCCAAAATCATCTTTAATAAGCACTTACAATGTAACAGCATTTGGAAAAATGTTCCAATACCAACAAGAAAAATGTGGATTTCAAACATTTTCGAAACACTACACTTGGAAGAGATGAGACTCCTCCTAGCAGGCAAAGCACACCACTTCCAAAAGACGTGGTCTGCATTTATGGAGCTATTACACGCACAAGGTGCAATAGTGATATAAAATATAAATGGTACCAGGATCTGGTAACGGGGGGTATAAAATAAATTAAAAAAAACTCGGTTGTTATATCCTTTTTTGCGAGGTTTGTGTTACAATAGAGGGAATGTTTTTCCTTTTTTTCTTTTCTTTCTAGGGTCTTATTCCCTTTCTTTACTTCCTTCTCTAACTTCTTCCCTAATGGCCTATCATTTCCCAACATTTTCCTGCACCTTCACGATTCTTGCTCACTTTCCTTACTTCTTTTATTTCTATCTTTTTTTACTCGAAAAACGAAGTGGTACTACAAATGTAATGAGATATATCTGATGTGTATTATTGTAATTTACTGTACTTCTAATTTTTAAAAAAAGAAAAAAAATGTAACAGCATGAAGGATGGTTAGATGTCAGAACATGCCAACTGCTGTTCGAACAGTAGTGTCAGAAGCAAGTGTTAATATAAACCTTATAGCGGGGTGGGGTTAATGATGCTAACTATGTGTGATTGGTTAACATGCATAGGCAATCTACATCCTTCCCCCTAAAAACTAAATGTGAAAACTCGCCTTATCTATCTGGCGGTCTACTGACACGGCCCGAGCGCGTCCGGACCAGACCTCCCCCTCCATCTCCTGAAAGATGCGGCGGAGAATCCGGAGGCGAGAATGGCTTGTGGTGACCGAAAGGGAGAGCGAGCAGGAGGGGAGGCCCCGAGGTTAGTCACGACTGCGGGATGTGGAGGGATGCAAGGCATGCGGGGACGGGCAGGAGACATGACAGCGGGCGGCTGGAACTGGAGCGGTGGAGCATAAGGACCGGCTGGCGGTGGACGAGGTTCCCGCACAGCAAGCATGTGTTGTCGACTTCTCCGGTATACCGCTCCCTCACAACCCACAAGGTAGGTTCGTGGTTCGTCAGCCATGTTAACACTGGTGCCCAGACGGGAATATCCAGTTGATATTTGTAAACGGACGACCTGGCCCGGCAGTGGAGGCCTAAGTGGTTTGCTATATCTGTCGTATGATAGATTCTGGATGTCATGCTTCCCCATGCTTCTCCATGACGCGGCCATTGCAGTTGTACAGGGTCGTGGTGAGACTACACTTGGAGTATTGCGTACAGTTTTGGTCTCCTAAACTGAGGAAAGACATTCTTGCCATAGAGGGAGTACACAGAAGGTTCACCAGACTCATTCCTGGGATGTCACAACATCACAACAGCAGCACTCACCTGCTACAGCCCTGTTTCCACCCTCACCTAGCTCCTGTACTACTCCACTCACTGTCAGGGAGCACGATGTCAGACGGGTGCTCCTGGCAGTGAACCCCAAGAAGGCTACCGGCCCAGATGGAGTACCTGGTAAGGTGCTCAAAGCGTGCGCCCACCAGCTCACTGCCATCTTCACCAGAATTTTCAACCTCTCCCTGGACCAGGCAGTTATTCCGTCCTGCCTAAAATCAGCCACAATCGTCCCTGTGCCGAAGAAGTCTCCCATCACCAGCCTTAATGACTACCGTCCTGTGGGCCTCACTCCGGTAATCACTAAGTGCTTCGAGAGGTTGGTCCTCCAGCACATCAAGGACTACCTACCACCAGACTTCGACCCCCACCAATTCGCCTATCGCCAAAACAGATCCACAGTAGACGCCATTACCGTAGCTCTCCACTCTGTGCTGAGCCACTTGGAGCAGGGGCAGAGCTACGTCCGGATGCTCTATGTGGATTTTAGCTCAGCTTTTAATACAATCATTCCGGACATTCTCATTGGTAAACTGGTCACTCTCGGCCTCCCCACTCTCACATGTGCCTGGATAAAGGATTTCCTCACCAATCGGCCCCAGACTGTGAGACTCGGCCCCCACCTCTCCTCCACTCGCAGGTTGAGTACCGGTTCCCCACAGGGCTGTGTGCTAAGCCCCCTCTTATACTGTCTATACACCCACGACTGTAGTCCGGCCCACAACAACAACCGCATCGTCAAATTTGCTGACGACACTACTGTAGTCGGATTTATTTCAAAGGGAGACGAGGCAGCCTACAGAGAGGAAGTCCTGAAGTTGACAACCTGGTGCTCAGAAAACAATCTGGCTCTGAACACCGGGAAAACAAAAGAGCTCATTGTCGACTTCAGGAGGCACAGCACCGACTTAGCCCCCCTACACATCAACGGCGAGTGTGTGGCGAGGGTCAATACCTTCCGGTTTCTCGGCGTCCATATCGCTGCTGATATCTCCTGGACGGACAACACGACAGCGGTCATCAAGAAGGCTCAGCAGCGGCTGCACTTCCTGAGGGTCCTCAGGAAGCACAACCTGGACTCTAACCTGCTGCTGACCTTCTACCGCTCGTCCATCGAGAGCCTGCTGACATACTGCATTACAGCATGGTATGGCAGCTGCACCATGGCAGACAGGGAGAGGCTTCAGAGGGTAACTAGGACAGCGCAGAGGATCATTGGCTGCCCTCTCCCCTCCCTGATGGACATCTACACCTCCCGCTGACTTAGCAGGGCAAAGAAGATCATCAAAGACAGCTCCCATCCTGCGTTTGGACTGTTCGACCTGCTGCCCTCTGGAAGGCGCTATAGGTGCATCAAATCCCGGACAAACAGACTCAGAAATAGTTGCTTTCCGAGAATTATAACTACTATTAATTCTAATTCACACATGCACTGACTTCACTGCCCAACACCACGGCCTTCCATCTGTATATATGTATATATGTATGTAGCGCCGCAGAAATTGTGCACCTATCCCCCCCATCCCCCCCCCCCCCCCCTTCTCCCTTCTGTTTTTTTGTTTTTCTGTCTCTTGTTTTTTGTGCTAAATTGTATGTATGCACCGAGTACGAGCAGCTTTCAGTTTCACTGTACATGTATAGTGACAATAAATGGCATATCTATATCTATATGTCAGGACTTTCATATGAAGAAAGACTGGATAGACTCGGTTAGTACTCGCTAGAATTTAGAAGATTGAGGTGGGATCTTACAGAAACGTACAAAATTCTTAAGGGGTTGGACAGGCTAGATGCAGGAAGATTGTTCCCGATGTTGGGGAAGTCCAGAACAAGGGGTCACGGTTTAAGGATAAGGGGGTAATCTTTTAGGACCGAGATGAGGAAAACATTTTTCACACAGAGCGTGGTGAACCTCTGGAATTCTCTCCCGCAGAAGGTAGTTGAGGCCAGTTCATTGGCTATATTTAAGAGGGAGTTAGATGTGGCCCTTTTGGCTAAAGGGATCAGGGGGTATGGAGAGAAGGCAGGTACAGGATACTGAGTTGGATGATCAGCCATGATCATATTGAATGGTGGTGCAGACTTGAAGGGCCGAATGGCCTACTCCTGCACCTATTTTTACTGTGTATATGTTTCTATGATACGTTTCTGGACAGTAGCAGGTTTCAACACCCGAGGGACCAGCTGCTGTTGTGCAATCGGGACTGGAGGTCTTGTCGATCTGGACATAATTCGCTGGGCTGGCGATCCCAGGGTTCCGTGTCTGGCAATATTTCTGAGATTTTTTCTTTCCCCAACATGAGGAAAGGAAAAATGGATTATGAAAGAAAACTGGCAGGGAACATAAAAACTGACTGCAAACGTTTTTATAGATATGTGAAAAGAAAGAGATTAGTTAAAACAAATGTAGGTCCCTTGCAGTCAGAAACAGGTGAGTTGATCATGGTGAACCAGGATATGGCGGACCAATTGAATAACTACTTTGGTTCCGTCTTCACTAAGGAAGACATAAATGATCTGCCGGAAATAGCAGGGGCCCGCGGGTCAAAGGAGGTGGAGGAATTGAGTGAAATCCAGGTTAGTCGGGAAGTGGTGTTGGGTAAATTGAATGGATTAAAGGCCGATAAATCCCCAGGGCCAGATAGGCTGCATCTCAGAGTACTTAAGGAAGTAGCTCCAGAAATAGTGGATGCATTAGTAATAATCTTTCAAAACTCTTTAGATTCTGGAGTAGTTCCAGAGGATTGGCGGGTAGCAAACGTAACCCCACTTTTTAAGAAGGGAGGGAGAGAGAAAACGGGGAATTACAGACCAGTTAGCCTAACATCGGTAGTGGGGAAACTGCTAGAGTCAGTTATTAAAGATGGGATAGCAGCACATTTGGAAAGTGGTGAAATCATTGGACAAAGTCAGCATGGATTTACGAAAGGTAAATCATGTCTGACGAATCTTATAGAATGTTTCGAGGATGTAACTAGTAGCGTGGATAGGGGAGAACCAGTGGATGTGGTGTATCTGGACTTCCAGAAGGCTTTCGACAAGGTCCCACATAAGAGATTAGTATACAAACTTAAAGCACATGGCATTGGGGGTTCAGTCTTGATGTGGATAGAGAACTGGCTGGCAAACAGGAAGCAAAGAGTAGGAGTAAACGGGTCCTTTTCACAATGGCAGGCAGTGACTAGTGGGGTACCCCAAGGCTCAGTACTGGGACCCCAGCTATTTACAATATATATTAATGATCTGGATGAGGGAATTGAAGGCAATATTTCCAAGTTTGCGGATGACACTAAGCTGGGGGGCAGTGTTAGGTGTGAGGAGGATGCTAGGAGACTGCAAGGTGACTTGGATAGGCTGGGTGAGTGGGCAAATGTTTGGCAGATGCAGTTTAATGTGGATAAATGTGAGGTTATCCATTTTGGTGGCAAAAACGGGAAAGCAGATTATTATCTAAACGGTGGCCGATTGGGAAAGGGGGAGATGCAGCGAGACCTGGGTGTCATGGTACACCAGTCATTGAAGGTAGGCATGCAGGTGCAGCAGGCAGTAAAGAAAGCGAATGGTATGTTGGCTTTCATAGCAAGAGGATTTGAGTATAGGAGCAGGGAGGTTCTACTGCAGTTGTACAGGGTCTTGGTGAGACCACACCTGGAGTATTGCGTGCAGGTTTGGTCTCCAAATCTGAGGAAGGACATTATTGCCATAGAGGGAGTGCAGAGAAGGTTCACCAGACTGATTCCTGGGATGTCAGGACTGTCTTATGAAGAAAGACTGGATAGACTTGGTTTATACTCTCTAGAATTTAGGAGATTGAGAGGGGATCTTATAGAAACTTACAAAATTCTTAAGGGGTTGGACAGGCTAGATGCAGGAAGATTGTTCCCGATGTTGAGGAAGTCCAGGACAAGGGGTCACGGCTTAAGGATCAGGGGGAAATCCTTTAAAACCGAGATAGGAGAACTTTTTTCACACAGAGAGTGGTGAATCTCTGGAACTCTCTGCCACAGAGGGTAGTTGAGGCCAGTTCATTGGCTTTATTTAAGAGGGAGTTAGATGTGGCCCGTGTGGCCAAGGGGATCAGAGGGTATGGAGAGAAGGCAGGTACGGGATACTGAGTTGGATGATCAGCCATGATCATATTAAATGGTGGTGCAGGCTCGAAGGGCCGAATGGCCTACTCCTGCACCTAATTTCTATGTTTCTATGTTTCTATTCGGGAGATCGAGAAACACATCAGAGTTTGAAAAGCGCGCTTTCTCTAAAAGTTGTTTGGGGCATCTGACGGCGCGCTCAACGAGTCCATTACTCTGTGGATACTCTGGGCTGCTCGTGATGTGTTGGAAGTTCCATCGGTCTGCGAAAATCTTAAACATGTGGCTGGTGAACCGTTTACCGTTGTAGGTTTGCAGGCGAACGGGTGAGCCGAAAGTGGAGAAGTGTCTCTTCAGGTTCCGGATGACCACCTCCGACGTGAGGGATGTCAGCGGGTCCAGTTCAAACCAGTTATAAAATAAATCGACTGGAACTAGGTTATGCTTTCCGCACCATTCAAAATGCCGCCGCCACTGACCTCCAGGCCAAGGCCAAGGAGATTGTTGCAAAAGGGGCTGCCTCTGCTGATGAGCAGTGAGCCTGTTGCAGGTGGGGCAGGAGGCTGTGTGGTCCAGAATGTACTTGGCCATCCCCGGCCAGTAGAACAGACTCCGAGCGCGTGCCAGTATGGCATCGGCATCTGGGAGACCGCGGTGTGCCTCTTTGAAGTATTCGTCATGTAGTGATGAGGGGATAACTAACCTGTGGCCCTTAACGACGACACTATCCTGAATCACCAGTTCATCACGGACTAGGAAGAACGGCTGCGCCTTGTTTGGCGTGTGGTATTGCTTATGTGGCCAGCCTGTTTTGATGACTAATGAGATCATCTGGAGAGTGGCGTCGGTGACAGTATGTGCGACCAAGCTGCGCAGTTGCTTAGTAGATACAAAGTCGACGCCGAGGACCGTAACATTTTCCTGCTCATAGGGATGTTGTTCGCAAGATGCTCCAGGTGCACGAGAGAGAGTGTCCGCAACGTGCATGCCTTATGGTGCGGCGTGGATGGGCGTGTTCAGAATTATTACCAGTGGCTGGTGGTCCGTCTCGACCGTGAAGGTGTTCCCAAAGATAAAGTCATTGAATTTAGTTGGGGTTTAGTTGGGGTTTATTTGGGGTTTAGTTGGGGTGAGGATTAGTTGGGGCTTAGTTGGGGTTTACTTGGGGTTTAGTTGGGGTTTAGTTGGGGTTTATTTGGGGTTTAGTTGGGGTTTAGTTGGGGTGGGGTTTAGTTGGGGTTTAGTTGGGGTGGGGTTTAGTTGGGGTTTAGTTGGGGTTTATTTGAGGTTTAGTTGGGGTGGGGTTTAGTTGGGGTTTAGTTGGGGTTTACTTTGGGTTTAGTTGGGGTGGGGTTTAGTTGAGGTTTAGTTGGAGTGAGGTTTAGTTGGGGTTTAGTTGGGGTTTACATGGGGTTTAGTTGGGGTGAGGTTTAGTTGGGGTTTAGTTGGGGTTTAGTTGGGGTTTAGTTGGGGTTTAGTTGGGGTTTAGTTGAGGTTTAGTTGAGGTTTAGTTGAGATTTAGTTGGGGTTTAAATGAGGTTTAGTTGGGGTTTAGTTGGGGTTTAGTTGAGGTTTAGTTGAGGTTTAGTTGTGGTGGGGTTTAGTTGGGGTTTAGTTGGGGTGAGGTTTATTTGGGGTGATGTTTAGTTGGGGTGCGGTTTAGTTGAGGTGAGGTATAGTTGGGGTGAGGTTTATTTGGGGTGAGGTTTAGTTGGGGTGAGGTTTAGTTGGGGTGAGGTTTAGTTGGGGTTTAGTTGGGGTGGGGTTTAGTTTAAGTGGGGTTCAGTTGGGGTTTAATTGAGGTAAGGTTTAGTTGAGGGGTTTAATCGAAGCAATGTTTAGTGAGGTGACGTTTAGCTGAGGTGAAGTTTGGTCGAGGTGATTGAATGGTTTAGTTGAGGTGAGGTAAGGTTTAGTCGAAGTGAGGACTTAGGAGTGAGGTTTAGTTGAGGTAAAGTTTAGTTGAGGCGAGGTTTAGTAGTGAAGTGTAAGGCATGGTTGAGGCGAGGGGTTTAATTGAGGCGTGGGGTTTAGTCGAGGTGTAGGTGAGGAGTGGAGAAGTGGGTGTCTGAGCTCAGGAAGAGAGACCGATGATCTGCTGAAGGAGCCGAGAGAGACCATGTCTGGGACGCTGGGCTCAGAGGTGAGCCTCCAGGAAACTTTGGCATGGAGAACAGGCAGAAGATGCCGGATTAATAACCTCTCAGGGGCCTGGGAATGGGGAAGATGCTGCTGCTACTTCTCAGACAATGCACCAAAGTATCAGGTGCAATGTTTGTTTTTCCAGGATGCTGACGATGTCAAAGACATTACTGGCTATTTTTCCAAGGAAGAGTTTGAAGAGATAACTGACTGGGAGATGCTACGTTATAGGAACGAGAAGCTGAATTATGAAGCCGTGCTTGCCATTGATTTGTAGAAAATAATAGACTAAGTGGGACCCGTTGGGTCCCCGTATCACACAGGAGGGCTGGACACCCAACACAATATTCCACCTCTACATCAATTACAATATTGCTGGCCAGTGGGAGGGGGGCTTTCTGTTGCGCTAGTATGAGTGTTGGGGGCCGAAGGTACTGATTTCCAGAGGGCTAGTATGGAATTAGTGGGCCAAATCGATTTTTGGGCTGGCAGCACAGTCACAGAGGGCTGGCAGCTCAGTCACTGATGCCTGGCAGTACAATCACTCGGACCTGGCAGGCTGGCGGCTGAGAAACTGCCAGCAATTCTGCCCAAAACAGGTGACAGACTGTAAGAGAGAAGGGGGAAGAGGGTGGACTGAATGGATTATTGGGCTGGCAGTTCAGTCACTTACAGCTGGTGGGCTGGCAGTTCACTAACTCACGGCTCGTGGGCTGGCAGTGAAGTCACTCACGCCTGGTACGCTGGCAGTTCACTCAGTCACCTCACCTACCTTCAGCCCCCCCACCCCCCCCTCACACTCTGCTCCTTGCCATTCCCCTCCCACTCACACATTCAGTGCATCTCCAAACAACCTCCCCCCCATGCACTCTTAGTGGCTCTCCCACAGAGCAGCCATTCCTGCCTATTAGGTTCTATTGGGATGAAGAACACACAGCATTAAAAGTGCAAAAAGGTTTTATTAAAGTTTAAAATATGAATGACTCTTAAAATATAAGAACAATTTAAATTTTAAAGATGAGATTTATTAAGTTTTTACTTGTTGCGTCTTGTTGTGTTCTGCTGCTCACTGCCTCTTGATGACTATTTCCTGTTGATAAAAAGAGACAATTTTAATATAGAGAAAGTCAGCGGTCAAATTTTAAGAAGGAAAATCTGAGAATATCTCAGAAGTCATCATTCAACGAAGCACGCTATTAATGGCAACATTCTTGGGCGATGTTCCATCCTTCACGAAACCTTTGACATTTCCCTTCAGATTTCTGTTGAGCTAGTACGTTGGGCCAAAGGTACTGGTTTCCAGAGGGCTAGTATGGAGTTTGTGGGCGGAATGGCTTTTTGGTCTGGCAGCTCAGTCACTGAAGGCTGGCAGCTCAGTCACTGAGGCCTGTACTGGCAGGGCAGGGGGGCACCAAAATGCTTGGTGTTGCTGAAGACATCTGGAAGAGTTCTGTCCACAACTTCAAAGCATTCTCTCCTAATCATTGGAAATTCATCTCCGCCTGGCATCCTATAGCCAGGCGGAGGGCAGTGCCTTGAGGTGGGGGATGTCAGTGGAGGAGGGGGGCAGTGAGCAATTTACTCATGACCTGTGGACTCACTCACTGCCTTGGGATTAACTCATGGCCTTTGGACTGACTCTCACAGCTTGTGGACTAACTGAGGAAGAAGAAGCTTCCACCACCGGCCCGCGGCCAACTTCTACCGCGAGTGCGGTATGGACTTAACATCACCCCTGGAGGGGAGCTTCGACCGCCGGCCCTGCAGACTGCGGTGCTTATGGCTGCGACGTGGAGGGAACTTTAAATCTTCGGCCGCCGGCCTATACCAACTAAAAGCTGCGGTCTCCGGTGGGGATGAGCCGACTCTGGACTTACCTGGACTTGTACCTTGTCCTTACCATCTGGACGCCCACAGCGACTGCTGCGGAGGGTTGAGGTCCCGACCACGGGGGAAAATGGAGGAGGACTGGCCAAATTGTTTGCCTTCCACCACAGTGATGAATGCTGTGGTGGATGTTTATGTTAAAATTTTGTTGTGTTTTTGTGTGTGCCCTTTATCATTGTATCGCTGCTGACATATCATTTCACTTGCACTTTTTGTGCAATGTGACAAATAAACCGTTGTATTGTATTGTATTGTATTGATGCCCGACTTCTGGAGTCACGTCCGACTTATGCAAACTCAAAACTGTAACACCTACATTGAGGAACAGCTACTTCCTGACAGCCATCAAGCTATTAAACATATCAAATAAGCTCTGAACTACGAAATACCATATTATTTCACACACACACATATATATTCACATGCACTCACACACATATGCACACACACTCACACTCATATTCACACACATAAAATCTTGCACACACACATATATACGCACGCGCACATAATCACACACACGTATATATATTCACATGCACTCACACACACACACACACGGAGGTTTCACGGCAGTTGGGTCATGGTACACCAAATGGATTACACGCGATGTACTGCTGGTAGGCACATACATCGTTTCCAACTCCATCTTCCAGGGAGATGCGTAGCGAACATTGGCCCTTTGCTCACTGGATTTCATCAACACTAAAGCATTATTTGTGCTTTTTCTTGATTCCTTTGGCAACTAAAAAGTTTCAGAAGTAATAAAACTGGCCGTATATTTTATTTATTTATTTATTTATTTACA
This sequence comes from Leucoraja ocellata, assembly GCA_036785375.1. Lineage (NCBI taxonomy): Eukaryota > Metazoa > Chordata > Chondrichthyes > Rajiformes > Rajidae > Leucoraja > Leucoraja ocellata. The sequence goes on along the minus strand of JAWMAR010000800.1, from coordinate 254,283 downwards.
TAATCACCCATGGTTCTCAAGTGGGTTTTTACGTACAAAATGAAAACACATCTGAAGTAAAATTTACAGCCAGATTTATCACATGAGAATTTTGAGATACCAAAGGAATCAAGAAAAAACATGAATAATGCCTTACTGTTGATGAAATGCAGTGAGCAAACACGATAATCCCAATATTCTAAATTACAATATCTGCACAGCCAATGTTTACCAAGCACTTTAGCTGCTGTTGTTCCTTCAATTCTCGCTTCTCTTTAGCTTCATTTCATTTCACGTTTGGAATTCTAATGTTGGGTACATGTCTCTCACACTTACCCCAACTTCCACAATTTTTTTCAGAGCACAAATTCAATATTTTGGCGGTTTTTAACAGATAGGAAAGTACGCGTTTCTTGCATTAATAACATATACTGGAAGTGACGGATGTCTTCAGATGGATTGAGCGGCTCCGTGTGTCAAGTCCTATTACCTTGTGACCTTACGGGCAACCCCCTATTCACACAGTCACGCACACACATATATTCACACACACATATATTCACACACACATACACACATATATTCATACACACATATTCATACAGATTCACTCACACACATTCAGACACACGTACACACACATATTCACACTCACACACATTCTCATACACATATTCATAAACAGACACATTCACGCACACACAAACTCAATGACACTCACATTCACACAAAGACCCACACTAACACATAGACTCATACACACACACTCATACACATGGACTCACTCACTCACACACACAGACTTAATCACACACACACACGTATATATGTACACAGACTCATCCCTCACCTCAAGACACTGCCCTACGGGTGGTAAATGGCGTGCAGCCAATGGCAGCTTCAGGCGGGGGTTGTCGTGAACTGATGAGAAGGGGGGGGGGGGGGGTGTCCACATGCAGGGGATGTGGACGGCTTCAGTCGGGGGTGCATCCGATAGCCAGGCAGAGGGCAGCGTCTTGAGGTGTCAGTGGAGGAGACGGGGTAGTGAGCGATTTACTCATGACCTGTGGACTCACTGCCTTGGGATTAACTCATGTCCTTTGGACTGACTCTCACAGCTTGTGGACTGACTGATGCCCAACTTCAGGAGTCACGTCCGACTTATGTAAACTCAAAACTGTAACATCTACATTGAGGAACAGCTTCTTCCTGACAGCCACCACACTATTAAACTTAACAAATAAGCTCTGAACTACAAAATATCATATTATTTCACACACACACACATATTCACATGCACTCACACACATATGCACACACACATATAATCACGCACACACACACACACATATAATCGCACTCATATTCACTCGCACACATATTCAGACACACACATGCATATTGACACACGCACATATTCACACACACACACATATTCACTCGCACACACACACACATATTCACTCGCACACACACACACATATTCACTCGCACACACACACACACAGAGGGAGGTTTCACGGCAGTCGGGTCACAACCCATGACCCGTACTGTTGCTACGCTACACCAAATGGATTACACGTGATGTACTGCAGGTAGGCAGTTACCATTGTTTCCAACTCCATCTTCCAGGGAGATGCTAATCGAGTTTTGTTGCCTCTGTACTGTACACTGACAATGATAATTAAAGTTGAATCTGAATCTGAACGTAGCGGGTCCGTTAAAACCCGCCGAAAATGTCCATTTTTGCGGTGCAAATAATTATGGAAATCGGGATGAGCATGTGAGGCATTTAGCCTACTTCAGAATTCCAAAAGTGAGGAGAAATGACGGTAGATAGAAGTGAGAGCTGAAGGGACAACAGACAGAGTGCTTAGCGAACTGGCCATTTGCTCACTACATTACATCAACACTAAAGCATTATTTGTGTTTTTTCTTGATTACTTTGGCATTTAAAAAGTTTCAGAAGTGATAAATCTGGCTGTATTTTTTTTTTTTTTTTAAATCGCCCATGGTTCACCAGTGGGTTTTTACGTACAAAATGAAAACGCATCTGAAGAAAATTTTACAGCCAGATTCATCATTTCTGAGAATTTTTAGATACCAAAGGAATCAAGAAAAAACACGAATATTGCCTTACTGTTGATGAAATGCAGTGAGCAAACACGATAATTCCAATATTTTCAATCACGATATCTGCACAGCCAATGTTTACCAAGCACTTTAGCTGCTGTTGTCCCTTCAATTCTCGCTTCTCTTTTCCTACATTTCATTTCACGTTTGGAATTCTAATGTTGGGTACATGTCTCTCACGCTTACCCCAACTTCCACAATTTTTTTCAGAGCAAAATTCAACATTTTGGCGGTTTTTAACAGATAGGAAAGTACGCGTTTCTTGCATTAATAACATATACTGGAAGTGACGGATGTCTTCAGATGGTTTGAGGGGCTCCGTGTGTCAAGTCCTATTACCTTGTGACCTTACGTGCAACCCCCTATTCACACACTCACACACTCACGCAATCACACATATATTCTCACACGTACATATTCAGACACACATATATACTCACACATACACACATATATATTCACACACACACACACACACATATATATATATTCACGCACATATTCACACACATATAAATATTCACACACACATAAATATTCACACACATAAATATTCACACACACATAAATATTCACACACACACACACATATATATTCACACACACATATATATTCACACACACACACACATATATATTCACACACACACACACATATATATATTCACACACACCACTAAAATATACTGTGCAAAACGAATATTCAAATCGTGCTGTAGAGTCTTTTGGTGAAACGGTTTTGGTTAAATGCTGCTTTTAAATAACGTCCAACAAACACAGACTTACCATAGAGAAAGCAGCCGAATATTTGAGTGAATCTTCAAATCGTGTTGTAGTCCAACGCAGTAAAACACAACGCAGCGACACAACGCAGCGACACAACGCAGCGACACAGTGGTGCGACACAGTGGTGCGACACAGTGCAGCGACACAGTGGTGCAACACAATGCAGCAACACAATGCAGCAACACAATGCAGCAACACAGTGGTGCAACACAATGCAGCAACACAATGCAGCAACACAATGCAGCAACACAATGCAGCAACACAGTGGTGCAACACAATGCAGCAACACAATGCAGCAACACAATGCAGCAACACAATGCTGCAACGGCTGAAACACAATGGCAGCTTTTGCTGAAACACAACGCTGAAACAGAATTGCAGCAAACAAACAAACTTACCAGTAGAATTATGCAACATTTCGTGCACTCCGCTTCAGCGCCATCTTGCCTCCGACCGGAAATGTCGTCGTCGCCGCCATCTTGCCTCCGACAGGAAATGACGTCACCTTGCCACAGGCCGGAAACGCCGTCTTCGCGTCGGCTTGCCGATAGCCGGAAATTACGTCATCGCCGCCATCTTGCAACCGCCAAAATCATAAAATCAGCCGCTTTTAAATTTAAACACAGTTTCTGGTCGAAATAAAAAGCTTATTTCGCGCATTCCTGGCCTGAAAACGTTGCAACACATGCATCGCAATTTACATCACCATTTCAAACACAATACACATCATGCTTTAGTTACCTGGAAACCGGTGTAATCATTTTAAAACCCAAGAGAAACAAATTGGCAAAACGGTTTATAACAATAACACATGGTTTTATTTTCAATTCAGTTCAAACACAGTGTAGATAGTACACACAAATACAAATGGGTTTTATTTTCAATTCACTTCAAATATACACTGCAGATACACACATATACAAATGGGTTTATTTTCAATTCAGTTCAAATACAGTGTAGATAGTAGACACATATACAAATGCAAATGGGTTTTATTTTCAATTCACTTCAAACACTATATACATAGTAGACAAATATAAAAACTCCTTCCAACAAAATGCCAAGAAACTTCAGAGCATGGTGAATAACATACATACAATTGGGTGAAAAAGACCCTTTCACTTCTTGGCCGGGAAGAAAGTGAGTTGAAGCGGGACGCTTCCGGGTTTTATAGCCCCTCCCTCCCCTGCCGCCAGCGGGGGCAGCAGAGAGAATGGGGAATGATTTTAAAACATTAATATCTCGCTCATATTTCATCGAGGGGAAAAATCCTCGGGACACATGCGGCAGAGCAGGGCTCTAAGGGAGGTGGCCAAAAATGACGGCCGTAGGTTGCGGCGTTCTCTCGGAAATCGCAGCACAGATCGGGAAAAGCGGTCAAGAACTGAGTTTTAGTAATGTAGATATGTGTGTGTGTGTGTGAAGATATATATATGTGTGTGTGTGTGTGAATATATATGTGTGTGTGTAAATATGTGTGTGCGTGTGAATATGTGTGTGTGTGAATATATATGTGTGTGTGTGAATATATATATATATATGTGTGTGTGTGTGAATATATATATGTGTGTGTGTGTGAATATATATGTGCGTGTGTGTGTGTGTGAATATATCTGTGTTTGTGTGTGTGAATATATGTACATAGAAACATAGAAAATAGGTGCAGGAGTAGGCCATTCGAGGCTGCACCGCCATTCAATATGATCATGGCTGATCATCCAACTCAGTATCATGTACCTGCCTTCTCTCCATACCCCCTGATCCCTTTAGCCACAAGGGCCACATCGAACTCCCTCTTAAATATAGCCAATGAACTGGCCTCAACTACCTTCTGCGGCAGAGAATTCCAGAATATATATATATGTGTGTGTGTGCGAATATATATATGTGTGTGTGAATATATATATATATATGTGTGTGTGTGTGTGTAATATATGTGTGTGTGTGTGTGTGTGCGAATATATGTGAGTGTGTGCGAATATGTGTTAGTGTGCGAATATATGTGTGTGTGTGTGGGTGAATATATATGTGTGTGTGAATATGTGTGTGTGTGTCAATATGTGTGTGTGAATATGTGTGTGTGTGTGAATATATATGTGTGTGTGTGTGTTTGAATATATATATATATATATATATATATATATATATATATATGTGTGTTTGTGCGTTTGAATATATATGTGTGTGTGTGTGTGTGTGAATATATATATATAATGTGTGTGTGTCTGTGAATATGTGTGTTAGTGTGTGTGAATATGTGTATGTGTGTGAATATGCGTGTGTGTGTGTGTGTGTGAATATATGTGTATGAATATATGCGTGTGTGTGTGAATATATATATGTGTGTGAATATATATGTGTGTGTGTGTGAATATCTATATGTGTGTGTGTGTGTGTGAATATATATGTGTGTGTGTGAATATATATATATGTGTGTGTGAATATATCTGTGTATGTGTGTGTGAATATATGTATATAGAGACATAGAAAATAGGTGCAGGAGTAGGCCATTCGGCCCTTCGAGCCTGCACCGCCATTCAATATGATCATGGCTGATCATCCAACTCAGTATCCCGTACCTGCCTTCTCTCCATACCCCCTGGTCCCTTTAGCCACAAGGGCCACATCTAACTCCCTCTTAAATAGAGCCAATGAACTGGCCTCAATTGCCTTCTGCGGCAGAAAATTCCAGAATATATATATATATATGTGTGTGTGTGTGAATATATATATGTGTGTGTGTGTGTGTGTGTGTGTGTGTGTGTGTGTATGAATATATGTGTGTGTGAATGTGTGTGGGAGTGCGTGTGAATATATATATATGCATGTGTGTGTATGTGAAATAATATAGTATTTCATAGTTCAGAGCTTATTTGTTAAGTTTAATAGCGTGAGGGCTGTCAGTAAGAAGCTGTTCCTGAATGTAGAAGTTACCGTTTTCAGTTTACAAAAGTCGGACGTGACTCTAGAAGTCGGGCATCAGTCAGTCCACAAGCCGTGAGAGTCAGACAGTCCAAAGGACGTGAGTTAATCCCAAGGTAGTGAGTGAGTCCACAGGTCATGAGTAAATCATTCACTGCCCCCTCTCCTCCACTGACATGAAATGAAGTGAGCAAAGGGCCAATGTTCGCTAAGCATCTCCCTGGAAAATGGAGTTGGAAACGATGGTATGTGCCTACCAGCAGTACATCGCGTGTAATCCATTTGGTGTACCGTGACCCAACTGCCGTGAAACCTCCGTGTGTGTGTGAATATGTGTGTGCGTGTGTCTGAATATGTGTGTGAGAGCATGTGAATATATATGCGTGTGTGTGTGTGTGTGAATATGTGTGCGTGTGTATATATGTGTGTGTGTGTGTGTGTTCAAGATTATATGTGTGTGAATATGAGTGTGAGTGTGTGTGCATATGTGTGTGAGTGCATGTGAATATATATGTGTGTGTGTGTGTGTGTGTGAAATAATATGGTATTTCGTAGTTCAGAGCTTATTTGATATGTTTAATAGCTTGATGGCTGTCAGGAAGTAGCTGTTCCTCAATGTAGGTGTTACAGTTTTGAGTTCGGACGTGACTCCAGAAGTCGGGCATCAGTCAGTCCACAAGCTGTGAGAGTCAGTCCAAAGGCCATGAGTTAATCCCAAGACAGTGAGTGAGTCCACAGGTCATGAGTAAATTGCTCACTGCCCCCCCCTCCCCCACTGACACCCCCCACCTCAAGACACTGCCGTCCGCCTGGCTATAGGATGCACCCCCTACTGAAGATGAATGTCCAATGATTAGGAGAGAATGCTTTGAAGTTGTGGACAGAACTCGTCCAGATGTCTTCAGCAACACCAAGCATTTTGGTGCCCCCCCCCCCCCCCTGCCCTGCCAGTACAGGCCTCAGTGACTGAGCTGCCAGCCCAAAAATCCATTCCGCCCACAAACTCCATACTAGCCCTCTGGAAACCAGTACCTTTGGCCCAACATACTAGCTCAACAGAAATCTGAAGGGAAATGTCAAATGTTTCGTGAAGGTTGGAACATCGCCCAAGAATGTTGTCATTAATAGCGTGCTTCGTTGAATGATGACTTCTGAGATATTCTCAGATTTTCCTTCTTAAAATTTGACCGCTGACTTTCTCTATATTAAAATTATCTCTTTTTATCAACAGGAAATAGTCATCAAGAGGCAGTGAACAGCAGAACACAACAAGATGCAACAAGACACAACAAGTAAAAACTTAATAAATCTCATCTTTAAAATTTAAATTGTTCTTATATTTTAAGTCATTCTCATTTTAAACTTTAATAAAAACCTTTTTGCACTTTTAATGCTGTGTGTTCTTCATCCCAATAGAACCTAATAGGCAGGAATGGCTGCTCTGTGGGAGAGCCACTAAGAGTGCATGGGGGGGGGGGGGGGGGAGGTTGTTTGGAGATGCATTGAATGTGTGAGTGGGAGGGGAATGGCAAGGAGCAGAGTGTGGGGGGGGGGGGGGGGTGGGCTGAAGGTAGGTGAGGTGACTGAGTAAACTGCCAGCGTACAAGGCGTGAGTGACTTCACTGCCAGCCACGAGCCGTGAGTTAGTGAACTGCCAGCCCACCAGCTGTAAGTGACTGAACTGCCAGCCCAATAACCATTCAGTCCACCCTCTTCATCCTCCTCTCTTACAGTCTCACCTGTTTTGGTCAGAATTTCTGGCAGTTTCTCAGCCGCCAGCCTGCCAGGTCCGAGTGATTGTACTGAGCTGCCATCCCTCAGTGACTGAGCTGCCAGCCCTCAGTGACTGTTCTGACAGCCCAAAAATCCATTTGCCGACAAATTTCCATACTAGCCCTCTGGAAATCAGTACCTTCGGCCCACAACACTCATACTAGCGCAACAGAAAACCCCTTCCCACTGGCCAGCAATGTTGGAATTGCTGCAGAGGTGGAATATTGTGTTGGGTGTCCAGCCCTCCCGTGTGAGGCCGGGACCCAACGGGTCCCACTTAGTCTGGTAATTATTGTAGATCTCTCTCTTTTTCCGTACCGTATCCAATTTCCCTTGAAATCCATGCTCGTTCCAATTTTACTCAAGAGATAGAGACAGAGATAAATGGAGAGAGAGAGAGGTGGAGAGAGGGAGAGACTGAGAGAGAGAGAGGGCAAGACTGAGGGAGCCGAGACAGAGAGAGAGGGAGAAAGAGGGAGTGACAGAGAGAGAGACAGAGGGAGAGAGATGTGATAGAGATAGAGAGCGGAGAGAGAGAGAGAGGAGAGGAGAGAAAGAGAGAGAGGGAGAGACAGACAGAGGAGGAGAGACAGACAGACAGACACGGTGAGAGACAGGGGGGAGAGACAGACATGGAGAGACAGAGATACAGAGGAGAGAGAGCGAGAGGGATAGACAACTAGAAAGACAGAGAGAGACAGAGAAAGACAGAGAGAAACAGAAGAGAGAGTCAGAAAGAGTAGGAGTAAACGGGTCCTTTCACATGGCAGGCAGTGACTAGTGGGTACCGCAAGGCTCAGTACTGGGACCCCAGCTACTTACCATATATATTAATGATCTGGATGAGGGAATTGAAGGCAATATCTCCAAGTTTGCGGATGACACTAAGCTGGGGGGCAGTGTTAGGTGTGAGGAGGATGCTAGGAGACTGCAAGGTGACTTGGATAGGCTGGGTGAGTGGGCAAATGTTTGGCAGATGCAGTATAATGTGGATAAATGTGAGGTTATCCATTTTGGTGGCAAAAACGGGAAAGCAGACTATTATCTAAATGGTGGCCGATTGGGAAAGGGGGAGATGCAGCAAGACCTGGGTGTCATGGTACACCAGTCATTGAAGATAGGCATGTAGTGCAGCAGGCAGTAAAGAAAGCGAATGGTAATGGTTGGCTTTCATAGCAAGAGGATTTGAGTATAGGAGCAGGGAGGTTCTACTGCAGTTGTACAGGGTCTTGGTGAGACCACACCTGGAGTATTGCGTGCAGTTTGGTCTCCAAATCTGAGGAAGGACATTATTGCCATAGAAGACTGGATAGACTTGGTTTATACCTCTCTAGAATTTAGGAGATTGAGGGGATCTTATAGAAAGTTACAAAATTCTAAGGGGTTGACAGGCTAGATGCAGGAAGATTGTTCCCGATGTTGGGGAAGTCCAGGACAAGGGGTCACAGCTTAAGGATAAGGGGGAAATCCTTTAAAACCGAGATGAGGGGAACTTTTTTCACACAGAGAGTGGTGAATCTCTGGACTCTCTGCCACAGAGGGTAGTTGAAGCCAGTTCATTGGCTATATTTAAGAGGGAGTTAGATGTGGCCCTTGTGGCCAAGGGGATCAGAGGGTATGAGAGAAGGCAGGGATGGGATACTGAGTTGGATGATCAGCCATGATCATATTGAATGGCGGTGCAGGCTCGAAGGGCCGAATGGCCTACTCATGCACCTAATTTCTATGTTTCTATGTAAAAGAGAGACAGAGAGATAGAGATGGAGAGAGAGACAGAGGGAGAGAGACAGCAAGAGCGAGAGAGAAAGAGGGGAGAAGAGAGAGAGATGGAGAAAGAGAGAGAAACAGACAGAGAGAGAGACAGACAGAGAGAAACAAGAGAGAGAGAGAGAGGGGAAAGGGAGAGACAGATAGAGAGAGAGAAATTGAGAGAAAGAGACAGAGAGATGGGGAAAGACAGAGATAGGTTATGAGACCGAGAGAGAGAGACAGAGAGGGACAGAGAGAGAGGGAGAGACAGGGAGAGAGACAGAGAGAGAGGCAGTCAGTGAAACATGGAGAGAGACAGAGAGAGCAGAAGGAGAGACAGTGGGAGAGAGAGACAGAGAAAGGGAGAGAGGGAGACACAGGGAGAGAGAGGGGGAGACAGATATATACAGAGAGACAAAGAGGGAGAGAGGGCGAGCGACAGACAGAGGGAGAGAGAGAGACAGAGAGTGAGAGGCAGAGAGAGTGACATGGTGAGGGAGAGAGACAGAGAGAGGGAGAGACGGAGAGAGAGAGGGCGAGACTGAGGGAGAGAGATGGAGTGACAGAGAGAGACAGAGAGAGAGAGATGCAGAGAGAGAGGGGAGGGACAGAGCGAGAGTTAGATAGATAGAGAGAGAGAGACGGAGAGACAGAGAGGGCGAGACAGTGAGAGAGACAGATAGAGAGAGAGACAGAGAGAGAGAGACTGAGAGGAGAGACTGAGAGAGAGAGAGACAGGAGAGAGACGGTGAGTTACAGAGAGAGAGAGAGACAAGAGAGGGACAGAGAGAGAGAGAGACAGAGACAGAGAAAGAGAGAGAGAGAAACATACAGACAGAGAGAGAGTGCTGGAGTAACTCAGCATGTCAGGCAGCATCTGTGGAGAATATAGACACAAAGTGCTGGAGTAACTCAGCGGGTCAGGCAGCATCTGTGGAGAGAAGGAATGGGTGACATTTTGGGTCGAGACCCTTCTTTGCTTTAGTTTAGTTTAGAGATGCAGCGTGGAAACAGGTATTTAGGCCGTGGAGTCGCGCCGACCAGCGACCACCCCGTACACTAGCACCATCCTACGCACATTGGGGACAAGTTAGCTATTTTGTGGACCCTGAACGTCTTTGAAATGTAGGAGAAACCGGAGCACCCGGAGTTAAAACCCACGCAGGTCAAAGGGAGAACGTACAAACTCCACACAGACAGCACCGTAGTCAGGATCGAGCCCGGGTCTCTGGCGGTGAGGCAGCAACTGTACTGCTGCGCCACTGTGCCGCGCAGAATTATATAATGGTTTCCTCCGCCATAAACGCCCCCAATATGTGCTAGGAATATCCTGTTTGCCAGCTTGTTGACCCTCTGTGTTCCCTCCTGCAGGGTTTAGGAGCCGTTGCTGTGGACGGAGAGACGGGGACGTGAGCCGGCCATTGAGGGCATCCAGGGTGCCGGTGAGCCGCCCCTCGCACATCTGCTCGGCGTGCGGGATGAGCTCGCGGAGGACCACATGACGGGGCACAGCAAGGAGATGCGTTATGAGTGTGACGTGTGTGGCAAGGCCTGGCAGTGCCCCGAGCGAGCTGGAGACCCACCGGCGGGTGCACACGGGAGAACGCCCCTTCGACTGCTCGGAGTGCGGCAAGAGCCTCAAGACGGCGAAGGTCCTGAAGATCCACCGGCAAGTGCACACGGGCGAGAAGCCCTATGGCTGCTCCACCTGTGGTGAGAGCTTTACCCAGTTGTCGGGGCTGCGGGTGCACAGCAGTGAGCGGCTCTTCACCTGCGCCAACTGCGGCATAGGCTTCAAGTGGTCCAAGGACCTGAAGGTGCACAGGCGCGTGCACACCGGAGAGCGCCCTACACATGCAGCGACTGCGGCAAGGGCTTCACCCAGTCCGGGCCACCTGCTGGTGCACCAGCGCATCACACCGGCGAGCGCCCCTACACCTGCGTCCAGTGCGGCAAGGGCTTCACCCAGTCCAGCAGCCTGCTGTATCACCAGCGCACCCACACCGGCGAGCGCCCCTACATCTGCACCCTGTGCGGCCAAGTGCTTCACCCGCTCCTCCCATCTGCTGTCTCACAGCGGGTGCACACAGGCGACCATCCCGTCCCCAGCCGGTGTGTGGAGAGCGCTTTGCCATGGCCACCCACGGCCTGGTTCACCAGCACGTGCACACCAGTGGCCCGCCCTACGACTGCCCGTACTGTGGTGAGTCGTTTGACAGCTCGCGGGGGTTGCGGCAACACCCGGCGGACCCACGTCGGCGAGCAGCTGCTGCCACTGTGACAAGAGAGCACGGGGCTGCGGGAGCACCAGCGGGATACACACCAGAGAGAGACCCTTTGTGTGCGCTGAGTGTGGCAAGGGTTTCACCCGCATGTCCAGCCTGTGGCAGCACCGGCATACCCACAGCGGTGTGCGTCCCTTCCCCTGCCCGTCCTGTGGTAAGGGCTTCACCCGCCTTGACCACCTGCTGGAGCACCGGCGAGTCCACACCGGCCATCGCCCCTTCACCTGCCCGCTCTGTGGCAAGGCCTTTGCCCGCTCCTTCAGCCTGCTGGCACACTGCCACGTGGACAGATAGGCGCTGTTCAGGTAAACACAAAATCTGGAAGGAATGGGTAACGTTTCTGGTCGAGACCCTCTTCTGTCTTGACCCGAAATGTCACCCAGTCCTTCTCTCCAGAGATGCTGCCTGTCCCGCTGAGTTACTCCAGCTTTTGTGTCTTTTTTGTAAACCAGCGTCTGCAGTTTTTAAACCATTCTGGTTAACCTTTTCTGCACCTTCTCCAAAGCCTCCACATTAGTCCTGTAATGGAGTGACCAGAACTGTATGCAATCCTCAAATGCTACCTGACCCAATTTCCCTTAAAGCTGCACATATATATTCCTCTCTCTTATCTCATATCCCTTTTCTCTCCCTATTTTCCCTCGCCTCTGTCACTTACTTCACTCATCTGCCAATCACCCCTCATCTGTCAACATAGTGTCAGTCTGAAGAAGGGTCCCCGACCCGAAATGTCACCTATCCATGTTCTGCACAGATGCTGCCTGACCCGTGAGTTACTCCAGCACACTTTGACTAAGTTCCTGTTGTTTGAGGGTTTGTAACTAAAGTTTGTGATCGATATAACTATAGCATGAGAAGTATTGTGTTAGTGACGAGAAGCTTTGAATGGGTATACTCTGTGATTGATGTGTTAGACGTCATTGCTCCAACTCTATAAACATGTGACTATGTTCCAAAATACTAACAAAAGATGCTGTATGTCTTTGTTCATTAGAGTGATAGCCCAGGAGGGTTAAGTGTGTGTTGCATACTTGACTTTGTATCCCCTGCCACTCTCGCCGGCTAAATGATCAGTAAAGCTTGTGTTGGTTGGTCTAACTTATTGTGAGTTGTCTGTTTCAAGAATGTACCTTAACAGTTCTGGACTCCCCCACATGGGGAACATGTTTCCTGCATCTTCCCTTTCCAATGCCTCACTAATTTTTATACAATTCTATAAGATACCCGCTCATCCATCTGAATTCCAGTGAATACAAACCCAGTCGACCCATCTTTCAACATATGTCAGTCCCGCCATCATCTCGGGAATTACCTTGTGAACCTACTCTGGGCTCCCTCAATAGCAAGAATATCCTTCCCTCAAATTTTGGGACCAAAACTGCACACAATTCTCCAGTTGTGGTGTCACTTGGGCCCTGTACAACTGCAGTAGGTCCTCCTTGCGCCTAAAACTCAACAGCGAAACGACACCTATCCATGTTCTCCACACAGATGCTGCCTGACCGAATTACACCAGCACTCTGAAACGTCACCTATCCATGTTCTCCACACAGATGTTGCCTGACCCGCTGAGTTACTCCAACACTCTGTGAAACGTCACCTATCATGTTCTCCACAGATGCTGCCTGACCCGCTGTTACTCCAGCACTCCGTGAAACGTCACCTATCCATGTTCTCCACTGATGCCTGACCCGCTGAATTACTCAGCACTTTTTAATTTAAAAATAAACAACCTACCTTGCCTTGTCCCCTACGTGAGATCCGTCCTGTTGTCGCCGTTAACGGCTTTAGAAGATGATTTTTAATTTACTCTAACGCTTAAATTATCCAACTTAGTTTAAAATCAGTGCAGAGACGGCAGTCGGAGCGCTTTTGCTTGAGCAATTAAACAGGCTGATGAACATCAATTTAAACAGCCTGGAGGAAACGACATTTTAAACCCGCCCCCCTCTCGAAGGTGCCAAAGTGGATTCTTGTGTGAACGTTATTTTGACAATTAGCTATTTAAAAATGTTGATCTTTTCTTAAGAAATGGATAGATGTTTAGATCTAGTAATTGAATTATGTAATTAGCTACAATTGGGTAGCTAACTAATTATATGCTTTAATTACAGGTCATCCAAGTAAGATTGTTTCATATTTGTTTCACAACGTTTCAATCAATAATAACAACATTTCTTTTAGTTCTCTTAAATTTTAAGAAAGTTATGGGCTTTTGACTGTCCTCGATCACAGCTTTGATGTTAAGTCAATGGAAAAGCAATAGGGTACAAGATGCTAATTTTCCGCGTATGAAAATTGCCATAACTTTTATAATACTTAAAAATATGAGAGTGAATTAGGTGACAAGTTAAACTTCTTTTTATCTTTTATCTGATGGGATAAATTACAGACTTGATTTTTTAAATCCAAAATTTTGTAACATTGCTACATTGAGGTGGGGACGGAGGGGGACAAAGGTAGACCTCGGCTGAGGACAGACCGTTCGGTGGTGGGGGAGGTCGGGGGGATGGTGAACACCCGGCAGGGATGGGATTGGGGCCGGCGGAAGGCAGGTGGGTGGACTGGGGGCGAGGCGATGTGTGGGTGGTGGGTGGTCAGGGGGTGGGTGGTCAGGGTACTCTGGCCCCGCCCACACACACACGCGCTCGGATCCCGGGTGGACCACACGGTGTCAATCAAATGCAGCTGGGGTAAAGGGGTAAAAAGCATAAATTTAAAGCAGCTGCATTTGATTGACACCGTGTGTATCACCGTGCGTCGAAAGGCTGGAGCGGCCCGGGAGCGAGTGTAATACAGTTGTGGGGCCCGGGAGCGAGTGTATTACAGTTGTGGGGGCCGGGAGCGAGTGTATTACAGTTGTGGGGCCCGGGAGCGAGTGTATTACAGTTGTGGGCCCGGGAGCGAGTGTAATACAGTTGTGGGGGTCGGGAGCGAGTGTATTACAGTCGTGGGGCCCGGAGCGAGTGTAATACAGTTGTGGGGCCCGGGAGCGAGTGTAATACAGATGTGGGTGCCAGGAGCGAGTGTATACAGATGTGGGGCCCGGGAGCGAGTGTATTACAGATGTGGGGCCCGGGAGCGAGTGTAATACAGTTGTGTGGCCCGGGAGCGAGTGTATTACAGTTGTGGGCCCGGGAGCGAGTGTAATACACTTGTGGGCCCCGGGGGCAGAGAGGGTCACCAGCCCGGAAATGACGTCGCTGCCCCGCCGCGAGCGGTGACGTGAAGAGCGGGGCGGAAGGCGCAGGGTGGGACAGGAGAGCAAGGCCAAGTGGACGAGGAGTGTGTGGAGTGTCTGTCTGCCTCCATCCCTCGTGGATTCCCAGAGCAGCTTGTGCAGGAGCTGACCAGGGAGAAGACAAGTCTGGCTGTTCAGTGTCGTGCAATGAACCTGCTTAGATAAAGGCAAGTGGGGGTAAAATAGCCAGTCACCAAAATAATGGCCATTCATTTACAGGAATCAAACACTAAATCCCTTCTATTTGGCCCATAAATCCATGACAATGAGATTTAAAAATCATGCTATATTGTGAATTCTTGTGTGAATGTTATTTGGACACTTAGGCTATTTAAAAATGTTAAATCTTTTCTAAAGAAATGGATAACAGTTCTGTACTCCCCCAACATGGGAAACGTGTTTCCTGCATCCACTCGGTCCAATCTCTCACTCATTTTATACGATTCTATAACATTCCCACATCCTTCTGAATTCCAGTGAATACAAGCCCAGTCATCCAATTCTTTCAACATATGTCAGTCCCGCCATCATCATCATTTCCTTTGAAGGCTAGCATTTTCTTGCATTATTGATAACACAACATGAATTCTGAAGAACACAGTCAGGTCAAGAAAAACTTGCTTTATTTGTTAGGCAAGGCACAAATACGTCAAGACTTTATTTAAAAAAACACACTTTAAAATGCTTTTGAGTGTTTGGGCCAGTTTTAAAAAAACACACTTTAAAATGCTTTTGAGTGTTTGGGCCAGTGGCAGCCAGCTGGTACTGTGAGCAGTCGGCTGTGTGCAGCTTGGCTCACTTTTGCATTTTCACTTGGGTACAGTATGAATGAGAAGATGCTGGTACTGTTGCTTGTCTGCTCCTCAACAGGGCTAAGGAGGGTTTGTATTAGGAAACACTTCTCCATCCGTTTTCCACCACGGATGGCTGTCCTGCTGAGTTCTACTGGCACTTTGGAGGGGAATGGCCAGGCAACGTGTCGGGTCTGAACATTTCTATGGACTCATGGAGCCGGGGGGGGGGGGGGGGGGGGGGGGGGGGGAGGGGAGCAGGAAAAACGAGTTGGGGTCAGGACAGGCTCCAGGATTTCATTTGGATGAGGGGAGAGTCTCCTCAAATTGGAGAATTCTGTGTTCACGTCATTGGTCTGTAAGCTGCGAGGTGCTGTCCCTCCAGTTTGTGTGTCACCTCACTCTGGCAATGGGGGAGGCACCCAGGACAGAAAGATCAGTGTGGGAGTGGGAAGGGGAGTTAAAATGGTTGGCAACCGGGAGATCCAGCAGGCCTTGGCGGACTGAGCGCAAGTGAAGGGTGAAATGTGCGCCTAGTCTAGATACAGGAACAGGAGATGCTGGTTTACAAAAAGAGACACAATCTCCTGGAGTAACTTGCACGTCTGGAGAGCATGGACAGGCAACATTCTAGGTCAGGACCCTTCTTGAGACTACTTGTTGTGGGTGGTGGAGAAAGGGAGAGGTGGGAGTGGTCGCCTTAGATTGCCTTCCCTCTACAGATGCCGCCTGACCAACTGAGTCCCTCCACGGCTTTAGAGGGAATGGACAGACGACGTTTTGAGTCAGGACCCTTCTTCAGACTCAGTGGAGAGGGTGGGGGGAGGAAGCTGGAAAAGCGAGTTGGCTGGACAAAGCCTGGCAAGTGATAGGTGGATACAGAATGCTGGAGTAACAGCGGGGACAGGCAGCATCTCTAGAGATAAGGAATGGGAGAAGTTTCAGGCTGAGTCCCCTTCTTCAGAAGTGATAGGTGGATACAGGTGAGGAAGACGCAAGAAACTGCAGATTCTGGAATCTTCCATAGAGCACAATTTAGTTAGATGCACAGAATCACTTGCCCAGAGTGGGGGAATCGAGGACCAGAGGACATGGGTTCAAAGTGAAGGGGAAAAGATTTAAAAGGAAACTGAGGGGTAACTTTTTTCAAACAGGTGGTGGGAGCATGGAACAAACTGTCAGAGGACGTAGTTGAGGCTTGTGACTATCCCATGAAAGTTAGACAGTTACATAGATAGGCCAAGTTTGGAGGGATATGGCCCAAACACAGGCAGGTGGGACTAGTGTAGCTGGGACATGTTGGTCAATGTGGGCAAGTTGAGCCGAAGGGCCTGTTTCCACACTGTATCACTTTATAACTAACACAGAGTGTTGGAGAAACTCAGCGGTTCAGGCAGCATCTGTGGAGAACATGGATAATGACATTCACAGAGTACAGGAGTAACTCAGCAGAACAGGCAGCATCTCTGGAGAGAAGGAATGGGTGACATATCGGGTCGACACTGAAGATGGGTCCCGACCCTGAAACGTTATCCATTTCTTTCCCGCCTTTTGTGTCTACTTAAACAGCGCCTATCTATCCACGTGGCGGTGTGCCAGCAGGCTGGAGGAGAGTGGGCAAAGGCCTTGCTGCAGAGAGGGTAGATGAAAGGGCGCTGGCCGGTGTGGACTCGTCAGTGGTCCAGCAGGTGGTCAAGGCGGGTGAAACCCCTCGCCACACCAGCGCTCACAAAGTGTGTATCCGCTGCTGCTCCCGCAGCCCCCGTGCTCTCTTGTCACAAGTGGGAGCAGCTGCTCGCCGACGTGGGTCCGCCGGTGCTGCCGCAACCCCCGCGAGCTGTCAAACTCCTCACCACAGTAACGGGGCAGTCGTAGGGCTGGCCACTGGTGTGCACGTGCTGGTGAGACAGGGCGTGGGAGGCCATGGCAAAGTGCTCTCCACACACCTGGCTGGGGATGGGGACGGTCGCCGGCATGCACCCGCTGGTGGGACAGCAGATAGGTGGAGCGGGTGAAGCCCTTGCCGCACTGGGCGCAGGTGTAGGGGCGCTCGCCGGTGTGGGTGCGCTGGTGCATCAGCAGGTTCGAGGAGGAGGTGAAGCCTTTGCCGCACTGGGCACAGGTGTAGGGGCGCTCACCGGTGTGGGTGCGCTGGTGCTGCTGCAAGGTGCTGGACTGGGTGAAGCCCTTGCCGCATTGGGTGCAGGTGTGTAGGGGCGCTCGCCGGTGTGCACCCGCTGGTGGGACAGCAGCTGGGTGGAGCGGGTGAAGCCCTTGCCACACTGGGCACAGGTGTAGGGGGCGCACACGGGTATGGGTGTGCTGGTGAACCAGCAGGCCGTCAGAGCGGGTAAAGCCCTTGCCGCACTGGGCGCAGGTGCTGTGCTGTGCTGGTGCGCCTGCAGGGGTGCTGGACTGGGTGAAGCCCCTTGCCGCACTGGGGCGCAGGTGTATGGGCGCTCGAGACGGTGTGTGAGTGCGCTGGTGCGCCTGCAGGGTGCTGGACTGGGGTGAAGCCCCTTGCCGCACTGGGTGCAGGTGTAGGGGCGCTCGCCGGTGTGGGTGCTGCGCTGGTGAACCAGCAGTTGGCTGGATTGGGTGAAGCCCTTGCCGCACTGGGCACAGGTGTAGGGCGCGCTCGCCGGTGTGGGTGCGCTGGTGCTGCAGCAGGTGACTGGACACGTTGAAGCCCTTGCCACACTGGGCGCAGGTGTAGGGGCGCACGTCGGTGTGGGGTGCGCTGGTGCAGCAGCAGGTGACTAGACTGGGTGTAGTTCTTCCCGCATTGGGCGCAGGTGTAGGGGCGCTCGCCGGTGTGGGGTGCGCTGGTGCATCTGCAGGTTGCTGGACTGGGTGAAGCCCTTCCCGCACTGGGCGCAGGTGTAGGGGCGCTCACCAGTGTGGGGTGCGCTGGTGTCTCAGCAGGTTGCTGGACTTGGTGAAGCTTTTGCCGCAGTCGGTGCAGGTGTAGGGCCTCTCGCCCGTG
>JAWMAR010000800.1:102436-235438 GCA_036785375.1 Leucoraja ocellata | reverse complement strand
GGAGTGACACAGAGAGAGACAGTGAAGTCCAGGACAAGGGTCACAGCTTAAGGATAGAGGAAAAATCCTTTAAGACCAAGATGAGAAAAACATTTCACACAGAGAGTGGTGAATCTGTGGAATTCTCTGCCACAGAGGGTAGTTGAGGCCAGTTTATTTGCTCTATTTAAGACAGTGTTAGATGTTGCCCTTGTGGCTAAAGGGTTCAGGGGGTATGGAGAGAAGGCAGGGATGGGATACTGAGTTGGATAATCAGCCATGATCATATGAATGGCGGTGCAGGCCCGAAGGGCCGAATGGCCTTCTCCTGCACCTATTGTCTATGTATCTATGAGTATGTGAGAGAGAGACAGACAGACAGAGAGTTTGAGAGAGAGAGTGGGAGAGATAGAGGGAGACAGACAGACAGACAGTGAGAGACAGAGAGAGCGCGTGAGAGAGAGAGACAGAGCAAGGGACAGAGAGAGGGGGGAGACAGAGAGAGAGAGAGAGAGGCAGAGAAAGAGAGAGATAGAGAGTGAGAGAGAGACAGAGGGAGGGAGAAAGAGAGGGACAGGAAGACAGAAGAGATTCTGGCAACCAAGAGAAAACAGAATATGGGGCCACTGTTTGACAGATGAGGTGAAACAGAGGTGCACTTCCTCCTAAAATGCAAACAATTTGACAAAACAAGGAAAGCATACTTTGACAAACTCAGTGTGGCAACCCCTGACTTTAAAGAACTAGATGATACATCAAAACTAAAAATAATAATTGGCGAAGGAAATAAGGCACAATACGTAACAGCATGCCACAACCAGAGAGACGGTGAATGATCAACATTCACATAGGTACGCACACACTAATTGACATTAACTGGCACTAAGAAATTAATAGTGAATTGCTAAACTTGTTATTGTGTTGTACTGCTGCAGCTGCAAGAACGTGTAGCATCAATAAAGGACTATAGGCCTATTGTGAGTTTATGTATAGGGACATATCTATCCATGCACTGTAGACTTGTATTTATACTGATGCATTTTAAATATGTATGTCATGTTATATACTTTGGCAATATAACAATATAATTTTATCATGCCAATAAAGTTTATGAATTTAAAAATTGAAAATTAAGCGAGAGAGACACAGTGGGAGGAGAAAGAGAGACAAAGAGATAGAGAGGGAGAGAGACGGAGAGAGACAGACAGCGAAAGAGATGCAGAGACAGATATAGAGAGAGAAAGAGCGAGACACGTAGGGAGAGATAGGCAGATGGAAAGAGACAGAGAGAGTGAGAGCGAGAGATAGAGAGAGAGATAGGACAGGGAGAAAGAAAGAGAGAGAGATGGAGAGAGAGAGGGGGGACAGGGAGAGAGACAGTGAGAGAGACAGGTGGATAGACAGAATGAGAGACGAGAGGGAGAGACAGAGAGAGAGAGAGACAGTGAGATAGAGAGAGGAAGAAAGCGAGCCAGTTGCAGAGAGAGAGACAAGAGAGGGCCATAGAAACATAGACAATAAGTGCAGGAGTAGGCCATTCGACCCTTCGAGCCTGCACAGCCATTCAATATGATCATGGCTGATCATCCAACTCGGTATCCTGTAACTGTCTTCTCTCCATACCCCCTGATCCCTTTAGCCACAAGGGCCGCATCTAACTGTGGGTAAATGTGAGGTTATCCACTTTGGTGGCAAAAACAGGAAAGTAGACTATTATCTGAATGGTGGCCAATTAGGAAAGGGGGATGCAACGAGACCTGGGTATCATGGTACACCACTCATTAAAAGTAGGCATGCAGGTGCAGCAGGCAGTGAAGATGGTGAATGGTATGTTAGCATTCATAGCAGAATGATTTGAGTATAGGAGCAGGGAAGTTCGACTGCATTTGTACAGGGTCTTGGTGAGACCACACCTGGAGTATTGCGTACAGTTTTGGTCTCCTGATCTGAGGAAAGACATTTGTTGGTAGAGGTGCATTGTGCAGCGATTCTTGCAGCCTACCCAGTGCTAGACCGAAGATAATTCAGAGCAGTAAAAAACACAGTGGGGCATCCATCTTGTTCAAACTGGAAGAGAAACTTTATTTACACACATGCTCACACATCAATTGCAGCACCTCTCATTGGCTGTCAATAACAGCACTTCTCTTTGGCTGTTATCATTGTCAGTTACTATTGGCTGCTATCATTGTCATTCATTCACCACCTGCACCAAGTTTGTCTGAGTAACAATACAACATTAAGATTAACTTATTTACAATTGAGAGCATATTTTTCATATATGTCAACACCCCCACTTGCTCTCGCATTGTTATCTTAACTCAAAATAAAACATCCTAAGGTTTTCTACCTTACATCATGTAGACTTTTACATACATGGTTACTCTCCAAACATAAACTTTGCAAACTGCATCAACTTAAATTTTGTTGCAGGTTTTGTCATCACATCTGCTACCATCTGGTCTGTTGGGCAATACTCCAAACTTATTTTGCCATGATTCACAGTGGACCTCACGAAGTGATATTTTATGTCCACATGCTTACACCTCTGTCTACTTACAGGATTCTTTGCTAACGCAATTGTACCCTGGTTATCCTCATAAACCTTGGGTGTTGGGTACTGATGTCCATCAATACCTTCTAGTAATTGTACTAGGTACATACACTCTTGTAGTCTTGCGGCTAACGCCATATACTCAGCCTCACAAGTTGACAGTGCAACGGTGGGCTGCTTTTTGGTTTTCCATGAAATCAAAGGACCATTTTTGTTTAGGCTTACACAATAACCGGTTGTACTACGTCTGTCGGTTACATCAGCCGCCCAATCTGCATCACTGTACGCTTGTAACGCCAGTTTCTCGTCGTCACATTTCCTGTAACACAACTCTTTCTCAATTGTGCTTCTCAGATATCTCAGTACATGCTTTACAGTAGCCCATTGCTCTTCCGTCGGCTCACTAAAGTACTGTGACAGTTTACTTACTACAAAACTGAGATCGGGTCTCGTGCATATAGTCAGATAAATTGGGCAACCTACTACCTCTCTGTATTTTCTGACATCAGTCATCATTTCTGCATCATCAGTGTAGTTCAATTTTTGTTCACAAGGTGTTGCCCTCGGTTTACAATCTTGCATATCAAACCTTTCAAGTATTTTCTCCACATATTTCTTCTGTGACATTCTCACACAGTTATCACACTGGTCAAAATCAATGCCAAGAAAATGTTTCAGTTTGCCCATGTCTTTCATCTTGAATTTGGCTGTGAGCATCTCCTTCACAGCTTTCAGTGACTTTTCATCACTGGCAGCAATAATTAAGTCATCGACCCATATTATCATGATCACTTTCTCATTTTCTCTTTCTCTTGTGTAAACACAATGATCAGCTGGGTTTTGCACAGTCGTTTTCAGTCAGATACTCGTGTAGCATTTTGTTCCAATTTCTACCCGACTGTTTTAACCCATAAAGTGACTTTTTTTAGCTTATACACCAACTTTTCATTTGCGCTGGATTTTACATCATAACCTTCTGGCTGTTCCATGTAAATCTCGTAATCTATTGGTGCATGTACGTAGGCAGTTTTGACATCCATCTGATGTAAAATCAGGTTTTCCTGTGCTGCATTTTGCATCATCACTCTGATACTGGCCAGGTTAGCAGTAGGAGAAAATGTCTCCTCATAGTCTACACCCAATATTTGACTGTATCCTTTGGCTACATACCGTGCCTTGTATTTATCAGATCCATCCTCATTGTTCTTGATTGCATATACCCATCTACCCCCCACTGCTTTCTTACCCTCAGGCAAGTTTGTTAGGGTAAATGTGTCACTTTCTCTCAGCGACTGCATTTCCTCATGCATTGCGTTAACCCATTCCTTTGAGATAGTTGAGGTTACAGCTTCCCTGAATGTTAGGGGGATGTTACACATCAATCTGTAGCAATAATCTATGTTAATCATTACATGATCATCACTCGCCTTGCCAGTTACATATTCACTTAAGTAACCTGGTTTCTTCCTCAATCTAGAAGGGTAACGTGCAGGTTCATGCTTGGTTCCACCTGGCTGTGCTTGGCTATTCACCTCAGGCCTAGTTACTGGATCTTGGCCCTGAGTATGTCCTGGACTCTCATCAGTATTTTTTCTCATCCTACTGGACCTATTCTACACCTCAAAGTCATCGTCACTGGGGGTCATGTCAGTCTGTGTCTGCCTCTCTATAATTGTTTTGGTCACAAACTTCACCAGTCTGTGCTTCTTTACTTTCCCATTGTCAGGATAGTAAACCATGTAAGCTGGGCTATTCTTGTCGTACCCGACAAAGATTCCCTTCTCACACTTTGAGTCCAGTTTTCTCTTGTCCTGTTTATAGGCATAACACTCAGACCCAAACTTTTGCATCCTAGACAGGTTGGGCCGTTTTCTTGTCAGCATCAAGTAAGGAGTCTGCTTTGTGCGCTTGTTAAAGCATCTGTTCCTCACTACAGCTGCTGTCTGCACTGCATAGGTCCAAAACTGTTTAGGTAACTCACTCTCTATTAGCATACACCTGGCCATGTCAAACAGGGTGCGCCATTGTCGCTCAGCAGTACCAATCTGGTGTGGTGAGTATGGCGCTGAGGTCTCATGTCTAATGCAATTTCTGCTGAGTAGTGCCTGGTAATTCTTTCCCATGAATTCAGTACCATTGTCAGACCTCATACATTTAATCTTTCCGTATGGGGCTGTGTCAGCAAGAAACCTCTCGGTGGCTTGCACTGTGTCATTCTTATTCTTTAGAAAGTACACAAACACTGCACTCGAATAAACATCAGTGAATGATAGCGCAAACCTGTACCCCTCTCTGGACTCTGGGTCTATCGGTCCTGCTAAATCTGTGTGTACCAACTTCAAAGCTGCTTTGGCTCTTACATCAGGGTCCCTGTTCCTAGTTTGGATAAACTTTCCCTGAGTACATACTTCACAGTGTAGAGCAGGTTTGGCTGTTTTGCCCTTAATTGCCATACCTTCAACAACATTCTGTAATTTTTGAATATCTTCATAATTACAGTGCCCTAGAATCTCTTGCCATGTCTGCATATCATAACTGCTCTTACATTGGTCATCACATTCAACGTTTATCGTATGCAAATAGTACAGTCTGTTGTACTCATGAATGTGGAATTTTGTACGGTCCTTGTGTTGTAGGACGTCTTCCCCGTCCCTGAACATTACGGTTGCTCCGCTGGAAGTAGCTGCTTTTACAGAGAAGATGTCCTGCGGGTATGAGGGGGTGTACAATGCCTGCCTCAGTGTTGTGTTGTGGCGGCGCCCTTGGCTGTCGACCAAGCAAACCTCCGCGTCTCCTCTGCACTCCGCAACTCCATCACACCTTGTGCCGTCAGCCAACTGCACGCAGTGTGTCTCGGACTGGAACATAACGTCGAACTTCTTGAACCTTGCTATATCAGTGATGATATGCGAAGTTGCCCCTGTATCGACCATCAGCCCTTTCAACTCGACTCTACGCTCTGACTGGATCTTCGCATCCCTTTCACTCACCAGGGATGCATATTCCTTGTTGTTAGTCTCCCCGGAAACTTGTCGTGCGTTGTCCCGCCACTGTTTCCGTCTGCAGGTTGCGTCCCGATGTGTGGTGCTTTTACAGTGACTACACCACTGCTTGCGTTGACATGCTCTGGCTTTATGTCCTTTTAGGCCACACCTGAAGCACACAATGTCCGCTCTCTCCGCACTTATACTTGTCGTGTCGGGTCTCACACTCGGTTGCACACGTGCCTTCATGACATTGTCGTCAGAAGAGATAGAAGACACAATAAAAACACTAAAGAATGGCAAAACACCAGGACCAGATTCAGTAGTGAATTCTATAAAGCCTTTTACGATATAGTTACCCCACGATTACAGAAAATGTATACATACGCTTTTAAAGAGCAAAGCTTACCCGAAACATTAGCAGAATCAACGATCACATTAATACTTAAAAAAGATAAAAAACATAGAAGAACCAGGCTCATATAGAGCTATTGCTTTGTTAAATACGGATCAAAAAATAATAGCGAAAACACTAGCCAGTAGACTAAGCAGGTACATTAGTAGATTAATAAATGGAGATCAAACAGGATTTATACCTAAGAGACACTCATTCAATAATCTGAGACGTTTGCTTAACATAATGCACTCACATAAATCTCACGACCAAGAGTTATCTATTATCTCACTGGACGCAGAAAAAGCTTTTGATCAAGTAGAATGGGATTATATGATTAAAGTATTGCAAAAATTCCAATTGGGAGAAAACTTTATCGCATGGATAAAACTATTATATAACAAACCTACGGCTAGAATATTAACTAATAATATTTTATCCTCGAAATTTGAACTATCAAGGGGCAATAGACAAGGATGCTCATTATCACCGCTTTTATTTGCTTTGATAATTGAACCCCTTGCTGAAAAAATAAGAACACATCCGGATATTTATGGTTATAATACAAAATACTCAAAGAATAAAATATCCCTATATGCTGATGATGTACTACTGTACATCACAAAACCGCAAATTAGTATACCAAACATATTAAATTTAATTGAGGACTTTGGATCCTTTTCGGGTTATAGAATAAATTGGAACAAAAGTGAAATTATGTCGATAAAACCAAAAGACTCAACACATCTTCGGAAATTTCCCTTTAAAATAGCTACAGAAAAATTCAAATATTTGGGAATTGAAATTACTAGAAATTACCAAGATATGTTTAAAGCCAATTATAATCCCCTACTCAAGAAATTGAATAATCTGATTAAATTCTGGAAAACACTTCCGATGTCCTTAATAGGCAGAATAAATGCTATTAAAATGGTTTTCTTACCACAAATTCTATACCTATTTCAATCAATACCTATATATCTCGCAAAGACGTTTTTCAAAAAATTGGACTCAGACATTACAAATTTTATATGGGATTATAAATCCCATAGAATACAAATAGCACACCTTAATAAACGAAAAGAGCTGGGGGGTCTAGCGCTCCCTAATTTTATGTATTATAATTGGGCAGTAAATATTAAAAATATGATTCACCTGCTGGACAATTCTGCACAGCAGGCGGACTGGATGGTAATGGAAAAAGGGGACTGCTTCCCGAGTAATATAGGAGCGACCATCCTCTCACCAATAAACTTGAATAATAAAAATTACAATAAAAATCCAATTATACATAACGCAATAAGAACATGGAAACAAATAAAACAGAATTTAAAATTAAGAAACCTATCTCTTTTAATACCAATAGTCAATAATCCATCGTTTAAACCATCAATCATAGACAAATCATTTATACAATGGGAAAGAACGGGAATTAAAACGCTTGAAGATCTGTATGAATTGGGGAATTTACTATCATTTCAACAACTACAACTGAAATATAATTTGAAAAACAACCAATATTTTAAATATCTTCAAATTTGTGATTATTTGAAAAACACACAAAAGACTATCATAATATGCCTTCCGACTTATTGGATGAAGCAATGAAGACCAAGGCGGAATCAGCTAATTTAATATCGTACCTATATAATATCATTTTAAACATAGAAATACCCACAACAGATGGAATTAGAAAAGATTGGGAACAAGAATTAGCTATAAAAATCTCAAAAGAGACCTGGGATAATCATTTACTACAGGTGCATAAATGTTCGATCAACGTACGACATACGCTCATTCAATTTAAAACATTACATAGATTATACTATTCAAAAAATAAATTAAATAAAATCTTCCCTAATGTTTCACCAATCTGTGATAAATGCCTGTGTCAAGAAGCTACCATAGCGCATTCTTTTGTTTTTTGTATAAAAATCAAAAAATTCTGGTATGAAATATTTGATATTTTTTCAAAATTGATCAAAATAAAACTGGTACCAAAACCAGAATGGATTATCTTCGGAATATCGGAAGGTAACCCTGAATTAAATGTGTTTCAGAAGAATTTATTTAATTACGGGCTAATAATGGGAAAAAAGCTTATACTTAAATTCTGGAAAAATGCGCCGACACCAACAATAAAAATGTGGATATCAAATATGTTTGAAACATTACATCTGGAAGAGATGAGATTCCTCCTAGCCGGTAAAGCAGACCAATTCCAAAAGACGTGGTCTATGTTTCTGGACCTATTACAAGTATGAGGTGCAATAGTCAGGACCTGGTAACGGGAGGTAAAACAACAAAAACAGACTTGGTTGGTAGTCCCCTTTCTGCGGAGTTTAATGTTATAATAGAGCGATTGTTTCTATGTTCTCTTTCTATCTTTTCTAGGGTCTATTTTCTCACTTTACTTCCTTCTCTAACTTCTTTCCTAAGGGGCTTTCTTTTCTCAACACTCTTGCACTTCACGACTCTCTTGCACTCTCTTTACTTTTCTTACTTCTACCTTTTTCTTAAAGCTCAAAAAAATGAAGCGGTACAAAAAATGTATTAAGATATATGT
Organism: Leucoraja ocellata; assembly: GCA_036785375.1. Lineage (NCBI taxonomy): Eukaryota > Metazoa > Chordata > Chondrichthyes > Rajiformes > Rajidae > Leucoraja > Leucoraja ocellata. The sequence goes on along the minus strand of JAWMAR010000800.1, from coordinate 226,961 downwards.
GTTATGCAGCATTGTAATTTACCGTACTTCTAATAAAAATAAAATTTAAAAAAAAAAAAAAAAAAAAAAAAAAAAAGACATTGTCGTCAGATGCTGCTGCACGCATCTTTTCCATGTCTTCGTAGCTCGGTAGTTTAGTTTTAAATTCGGCAAAAGGCATTGCCTGCTCACTTTGCTTGACATGGATAGCAAATGGTTTGAAAGATTCAGGCAGTCCCTTCAGAATCATTGCAATTAACAGTCCGTCACTCAATACCTCACCAGCGTTTCTCAATGCTGTGATGGCTGTCTCTGCCCGTATAACATATTCAGTTACACTCTCGCTGCTCAACTTTTGAAGTGAAGTCCGTTCTGTATACAGGCTTATTACACGTGGCTTTCCCTTACCCGCATAATAATCTCTCAAAATAGTTAGCGCTTTCCGCCCATCGTCTGCTGCTTCTCGCATTACCAGCGACAAACTCTTGTCATCCAGAAACTGGATTAGCTCAGCATATGCCTCTGAATTTTTGGCCTCGTCTCCTTCTTCATTGTCAGTAGGCTCTTCCAAGATAGTATCCTTTAGCCCTTGTAACCGAAGATGGCCCAAAAATTTAGTCTCCCACAGCTCATAGTTCTTTTCATCTCCGTCAAAAACTAGCCGAGACCAGCGGCTACTCGACTGGGCGCTCCGTCTACTCATGGTGCTAGCTTAGCAAGTTAACTCTCACCGGACGTTTCTCTCGGTGGTAAATCCCTGGTTAACTGTCTCTGGGTACCTCTGGGTAACTCTAGGTAAAGCTGGGTAAAGCTGGGCCCATAACCTGTTGGCAGAGGTGCATTGTGCAGCGATTCTTGCAGCCTACCCAGTGCTAGACCGAAGATAATTCAGAGCAGTAAAAAACACAGTGGGGCATCCATCTTGTTCAAACTGGAAGAGAAACTTTATTTACACACATGCTCACACATCAATTACAGTACCTCTCATTGGCTGTCAATAACAGCACCTCTCTTTGGCTGTTGTCATTGTCAGTTACTATTGGCTGCTATCATTGTCAGTCATTCACCACCTGCACAAAGTTTGTCTGAGTAACAATACAACATTAAGATTAACTTCTTTACAATTCAGAGCATATTTTTCATATATGTCAACAACATTCCTGCCATAGAGGGAGTACAGAGAAGGTTCACCAGACTGATTCCTGGGATGTCAGGACTTTCATATGAAGAAAGACTGGATAGACTCGGTTTGTACTGGTTAGAATTTAGATGATTGAGGGGGGGTCTTATAGAAACTTACAAAATTCTTAAGGGGTTGGACAGTCTAGATGCAGGAAGATTGTTTCCGATGTTGGGGAAGTCCAGAACAAGGGGTCACAGTTTAAGCATAAGGGGGAAATCTTTTAGGACCGAGATGAGGAAAACGTTTTTCACACAGAGAGTGGTGAATCTCTGGAATTCTCTGCCACAGAAGGTAGTTGAGGCCAGTTCGTTGGCTATATTTAAGAGGGAGTTAGATGTGATCCTTTTGGCTAAAGGGATCAGGGGGTATGGAGAGAAGGCAGGCAGTGTGATACTGAGTTGGATGATCAGCCATGATCATATTGAATGGCGGTGCAAGTTCAAAGGGCCAAATGGCCTACTCCTGCACCTATTTTCTATGTTTCTATAAATAAAAGAGAGAGAGAGATAGAGGGAGGGAGACAGAGAAAGAGAGGGGGGAATGAGAACGATAGGGGGGGGGGGGGGAAGAGTGAGGGAGAGAGATTTAAAAAATGTTAATATTTTCTTAAGAAATGGATAGATGATCTAGTAATTGAATTTTGTAATTAGCTACAGTTGGGCAACTAACTAATTTTACTTCGGAGTCACGTGAGTGACTTCGTGAAGAACCCCGCTTCCACGCATGCGTGTTATCGCTACACGCATTGCAACGAGTCACACAGAGGGGAACGGCGTTCCCCAAGCGGGAGAATTTGAAAGTCGGGAACAGCAGGTAAGAGACTCTGCGTTCCTTTTTTCTACTTACCTTTTAGGTGGCTGCGGAAAGCTGGCGGGGGAGACCCGTGGAGTGCGAGCAGCCGGCAGCAGCAACGGCACGAGTTTCCCTGGAGGGGAACAACCTGTGCCCGACTTTGCTCCCGCACCGGCAAAATTCACTTCTCGGCCGGGCGGGAAGCAAGGAAAGAGGTCCCGTATGCCAGTCTCAAGCGAGACTGGCTTGGAGCAGTCGCTAGCGGCCAGCGCGGAGGCAGCAGGACAGAGAGCAGGGACCAGCGCTGTAAGTACCTGGGGTACACAGCAGGGCTGGAAAAGCTCAGCGAGTGCAGCGGCACTAATGGAGCTAGGAACTGGACGTCCGGGCCGAAAACCTTCTTCAAAAGGTAAGCACCGGGGTTGGTCCAAGGGGTCCCTAGGTACAGCCGGGTTTTACCGGCTGCGGAACTGACGCGAAGGACCAGGGCCGTGAACTCCGGGGTCGGTCCGAGCGGCTCAAACCCAACACACAGGGAACGACGTGGGAGCACTCCGGAGCCGACACAGCCCCAAAGACCGACGCTACATGGGCCTGGGGCCGTGGAACAGGTAGGAGAATTCCTTACCTTCCTTATTCTTTCCAGGAAGGCTGACGAGCTGCCGTTTCTACAGCAGCAGTCAGCCAGCAACGGAAGTCGGCACCACTGTCTCCCAGAACGGGAGCGGGTGCCAACTTCACCCCATACGGGGTGAAGGGAAAAACAGAGCCAACAACCCACAAAACAGTGGGTTGTATTAGGGCTCTGGCACTTTTAAAATTAACGGAGAAGGACCAGCCCCTTAAACACCGGGGTCGGTCCGAGCGGTTCAAACCCGACACGCAGGGAACAACGGAGAATGAAAAGTCGGGAACAGCAGGTAGGAGACTCTGCGTTTCCTTCCACTTACCTTTAGGTGCAGACATGGACTGGGTCCATGTAAGGTGCTGGCAGCGGCAGGAGCACTGGCAGTGGCAGGAGCAGCAGCGGCAGCGGCAGGAGCGGCAGCGGCAGCCGGCAGCGGTAGGAGCAACATGGGCACATCGATTCCCGGAGGGGGAAAACATCTGTGCCCAACTTCGCTCCAGCACGGTGAGAAAATTCATTTCTCAGCAGCAGCAGTAACGGCCAGCGCCGAGGCCAAGGACTTTGCAGTGCAGTTGACTGGCTGCAATCTACCACAAGGGACCAGTAATGTGAGTACCAGGGTCGGTCCCAGCGGGGTTTTAGTTACAGTAATCGCTTCTCGGCCTTTTGGCTAAGATCAAGTGTAGCATCTGTTCTTATCAGTTTAATATCTGATACGTCCCTAATCTAGGGACCATAAATTAAATACAAACTATAGTAGCTGTTATTATCAGTTTAATGTCTTATATGTCCCTTATCTAAGGACCATATAAGTAAGAGTGCCCAGAATTGAGGGCATTAGAGTGGGGTTGACTGGCTGCAACGACCACAAGGGGCCAGTACCGTCAGTACGGGGGTCGGTCCCAGGGGTCTTAGATAAAGGAGCAGCCAGGAGCGCTGAGAGCGTTGAAGCCGGGTTAAAGAAATAGATGGAATCAGCTGTGCCAGTTATCCACCACACCGGCCATATCCACTCCACGGAAGGAAGGACAAAGCTGGAGAAGGAGGACCGTGGAACAACGGGCAGCCAGCAGCAGCCAGCGGCACTTGGATCATCCATAGTGGGATCAGCTGTGCCCGATGTCGGCCCCGCACCGGCCAGATCCAGGCGGCCGAGCGGTAAGGCTAGACACAAATCAAGCAAGGTAGTGGACTCAGGGGGTCCGACTTTGCATAAAACCGCCGGCAACCAGCGCCCGAGAGGGCTGGAGCGGGAAGAAGCGGTGTATGGAGCCTTGCTCCAACGTGATAAACCCACAGCAGTACCTCTTTGAGGGCTGCACAATGCTTCTACCCCATCAGAGGGGAGCACTGTGGGTCAGTTCTGGGTTGACTTGCAAGAGGGGTCCGCAGAACAAAAGACAAGTGGGCAGCAGTTAAGCCCCACATGGGTACCCCGTGCGGGACCCTAGAGATCTCTAACTCTAAAAAAGAGTAGGCAGGACCCTGATGGGCCAGAGCCTGGTAATACAGCATCCCATGATCCTAACACAGCAGGGACTCTGCTGGACATGGTGGCTGATTACTTTAACCAAGTCAAACATGGGTAGACTTGGATCCAGGATGGCAATAGTATTACTATATGTCTGGCCACAAACGCCAACAAGGAAAATTTACAGACACTGGCCAGACATCTGCCACCTGGCAACGGTGAGGCATTACAGGTGCCCAGTGTAAACCAATGCATTTGGCAGCAGATGGGGACGAACATCAGGAACCAGGACCTCAAGATCCACAGAACCTTAAAGGGATTGACGGAAGGCATCATAGCATACACCCGCACCCTGGACTAAACGTAGGTAACCAAAAGACCATCAAGACGCACCAGCTCTGTTTAGTAATATGCAATATGACCTGAACTACACGTGGAAGGCGGCCATTCAGCCAGCACTGGGACCCCAAAATATGCTACCATTTGCAAATAAAGAACCGTGTGTGGACTAAGCCAAGACACTGGGGCTCATCAAGGCCAGCGCAAGGGCCTATTTTGGAGCATGATACCAGCCACAGGCAAGGCCATAAAAATGTGGCTCATACCAGTGGCAGTGCCAGAAATCAATATTACCCTGGAAGATGCGGAAGACTCAACCTCCCACATAACTCCGAACAAGAGATATCAAACCAGAACCTCCTTTTCAAAAAACCAAGGAAATAACACAACCACCGGTAACCATGGAGGTAGGTGGGTGGGGTTTTTCTTCTGTTAAAATAGGGACCTACGATGGTAGGGGAGGTTGCAACACTACAGTTATGTATGGTATATAATCACTACAGATTCTTATAATCTCAGCAGTATTCAGGGTTATCTGATAGGATTTACTCATCCCAATAACCACAGTACAACATACACCAGAAGGGCATTTTGTCCTTACCTAAACCAAACAATTCTAAAACTAGCTTCGCATTGTTATGTAAACAAAGCCATAGGGTGATGTATTTCCCCCGTTCGGCCCCATCAATGGGGTACTAGGGAAAATTCAACTACACTCGGCATCTGGAATTCTCAGAGTACCCGACTGACCTTCAAAATCATGGTATTCGGTCATACAGGGGATGGTGTTACAACCATGTTCCCTAATGAACATAGAGAAAAAAAAAAAAAAAAAAAAAAAAAAATATGGATTTATCCAGTGACTGGAGGCAGTCATCCATGCCATAAGACTATGGATTTATTGATTTGTAGAGTCTAAAAGACCCACTACACGGCTTTCGGCTGTCAGACAGGACGATGAATCTCATCTCATCTGCACTAAGACTGTCAACACGGAAGCAGTACCTTGGACACATCAAGAAATGGGGCATATACTGCTTGGACAACAACCTCGACCAAAGGCCAAGAACTTTCTGGCCGTATTGGAATTTTAACAAGCCTCCATTATGATAATCGATGGAGCTACAGTGCCATCAATAGTGCCACAAGTGCACTCTCCAATTACCTATCACAAGGAACGGAGCGGCACGAGGTGGGAACGCACCCCTGGTAAGAAAACCAGGTACTCCGAAATCTGGGACGTGGGTGTCGTTTCTCAATATGCTGAGGAGCTTGTAGCTCATAACAGCGTTGTCACTTCAGTAACAGACCATGAAGATGGTTATGCTCATGGTGTTATTTACCGCACAACAAGTCCAGCCATTAAGCAAACTGCGCCTGGACTCCCTGATCATCTCACCGAGAAACTGGTGTTGTCATACAGGATTTAATAAAAGAAAACAGATCGGTTTCCTTGGGTCAAGTGTTTGAATTTATGGTACACCCATATGGCAAACGACTGTGTATAGCAAGACACATCTAACAATACATAGAATATACTAAGAACATTCGAGGTCAGGAAATGGAGTTGTTTATCTCTTACAAGAAACCGCATGAAAGGGTTACGACTCAAACTATATTAAGGTGGCTCAAATAGGTCCTAAAAATGACACTAATGTTTTAACTCTCATTCCACCAGGGCTGCGGCAACATCCGCAGCAAAAATTGTACAGGTACCCACAGACCAAATCCTCAGAATGACAGGATGGTCATTCAAAAAGGGTTTTCCACAGGTTTTATAATAAACCAGTTATTTTTTGGAGCCATCATTTGTATTAAGAAAACATTTTATGTCCAACAAAATAATTGCCCGAAAGGTTACAGGGCTATGATTCTCAAATCTTAAAAAATGTTATATAATTTTTTCATTATACCACACAACTCTTTGTATAATTGTGTTTTAAAATTACTAATGATGCTCTCTCCCAATACCCAAGGCAGTTGTGAAGCATAGACTCGTTCCACGGCATGAGGTCACAGAGCTTTGAAATCTTCACGAAGTCACTCACGTGACTCCGAAGTAAAATAGTAAGATTAAACGAGAACTTACCAGTTTGAAGTTTGATCTGTATTTTATGAGGAGTTACGATGAGGGATTTCGTGCCCTCCGCTCCCACCCTCTTATGATCATATCAAAAACTGGTATCTCTTTGATAATCTTACTATGTTAGATCATTATAGGTTCCTGTGACCTCATACCGCTGCTTTGAAGAATGACACGCATGCGTGGAAGCGGGGTTCTTCACGAAATCCCTCATCGTAACTCCTCATAAAATACAGATCAAACTTCAAACTGGTAAGTTCTCGTTTAATCTTACTATTATATGCTTTAATTTCAGGTCATCCAAGTAAGATTGTTTCATATTTGTTTCAGAATGCTTCAATCTATAATAACTGAAAACTTCATTCAATTCTCTTAATTTTTCAGAAAGTTATGGGCTTTTGACTGTCCTCGATCACAGCTTTTGTGTTAAGTCAATGGAAAAGCAATAGGGAACAAGATGCTAATTTCCGAGTATGAAAATGGCCATAACCTTTTTAATATGAAAGTGAATTAGATGTCAAATTAAACTTCTTTTTATGGTTTATCTGGTGGGATAAATTGCAGACTTGATTTTTCAAATCTCGAAATGTTGTAACATTGCTACATAATACCATCAGTTTTAATCTATTATTTGAGAGGGAGGCTCTAGGCTTGTTTATTAAAGAATTATACGCCTAATGGGAAATATTTCATAAAGAATTGTTCCTTATTGACAATTATATTGCAAAATCCGAATCCAAAAACCATTTACAAAACTAGTATGCTTTTTCTTATCCAGAACCATGGGAGTCCAGAACCATGGGCCCCAGTTTAAGAATAAGGGGTAAGCCATGTAGGACTGAGATGGGGGGAAACTTTTTGACCCAGAGAGTTGTGAATCTGTGGCAGTGTCTGCCACAGAAGGCAGTAGAGGCCAATTCACTGGATGTTTTCAAGAGAGAGTTAGATTTAGCTCTTAGGGCTAACGGAAACATGGGATATGGTGGGGGGGGGGGGAGCTGCCGGACGAGATAGTTGAGGCTGGGACTATCCCAATTTTTAAGAAACAGTTAAACAGATCCATGGGTCGGACAAGTTTGGAGGGATATGGACCAAATGCAGGCAGGTGGGACTAGTGTGGCTGGTACCTGTTGGTCAATGTGGTCAAGTTGGGTCGAAGGGCCTGTATCCAGACTGTATCACTCTGTGACTCTAACACCAATTGCTGCAGTAACTCGGCGGATCAGACAGCATCTGTGGAGAACATGGTTAGGTGACGTTTCTGGTTGGGACCCTTCTTCAGACTGACACCATGTTGGCAGATGAGGGGGTGATGGCAGATGAGTGAAGTATTTGGGGTATTGCATACAGTTCTGGTCACTCCATTACAGGACTGATGTGGAGGCTTTGTGGAAGGTGCAGAGATGGTTTAAAAACAAGGAACTGCAGATACTGGTTTATAAAAAGGACACCAAATGCTGGAGTAACTCAGCGGGACAGGCAGCATATCTGGAGAGAAGGAATGGGTGACGTTTCGAGTCGAGACTGAAGAAGGGTGTGCCAGCAGGCCGGAGGGGTGGGCAAAGGCCCTGCCACAGATCGCACAGGTGAATGGGCGCTGGCTGGTGTGGACTCACCGATGCTCCAGCAGGTCGTCAACGCAGGTGAAGCCACAGGCTGGACATGCAGGTGAAATGCTTGCCACAGTCAGTGCACACAAATGGTCTCCAATGTATATCAGCTGGTGCTCCCGCAGCTCCCTTGCCGCAGTGGGAGCAGCCGTTCGCCGGTGTGGGCCAGCATGTTGGAACAACTCACCCCCTCCCCATCCTTCCCCACCCCCACCCCACACCACTCGACCCCCACTTCCCCCCTCACCCACTTCCCCTCTCGTCAAGCATGCGTTAGTAATGTTCTGTTTGCCAACTTGTTCCCCTCCTGTAGGGTTTAGGAGCCTTTGCTGTGGACGGAGAGACGGGGACGTGAGCAGCCATTGAGGGTGAGCCCCCCCATCAGCTCGGTGTGCGGGCTGAGCTTCGAGGGGTTGAGCTTCAATGGAGGACCACATGACGGGGCACAACAAGGAGAAGCGTTATGAGTGCGATGTGTGTGGCAAGGCCTGGCAGTACCCGAGCGAGCTGGAGATCCACCGTCGGGTGCACACGGGCGAGAGGCCCTACACCTGCACCGACTGCGGCAAAAGCTTCACCCAGTCCAGCAACCTGCTGAGACACCAGCGCACCCGCACTGGCGAGCGCCCCTACACCTGCGCCCAGTGCGGGAAGGGCTTCACCCAGTCCAGCACCCTGCAGGCGCACCAGCGCACCCACACCGGCGAGTGCCCCTACACCTGCGCCCAGTGCGGCAAGGGGTTTACCCGCTCTGACGGCCTGCTGGTTCACCAGCGCACCCATACCCGTGTGCGCCCCTACACCTGTGCCCAGTGTGGCAAGGGCTTCGCCCGCTCCACCCAGCTGCTGTCCCACCAGCGGGTGCACACCGGCGAGCGCCCCTATACCTGTGCCCACTGCGGCAAGGGCTTCACCCAGTCCAGCACCCTGCAGAAGCACCAGCGCACCCACACCAGCGAGCGCCCCTACACCTGTGCCCAGTGCGGCAAAGGCTTCACCTGCTCCTCCAACCTGCTGGTGCACAAGCGCACCCACACCGGCGAGCGCCCCTACACCTGTGCCCAGTGCGGCAAGGGCTTCACCCACTCCAGCAGCACCAGCGCACCCACACCGGCGAGCGCCCCTACACCTGCGCCCAGTGCGGCAAGGGCTTCACCCGCTCCACCTATCTGCTGTCCCACCAGCGGGTGCATGCCGGCGACCGTCCCGTCCCCAGCCGGGTGTGTGGAGAGCACTTTGCCATGGCCTCCCACGCCCTGTCTCACCAGCACGTGCACACCAGTGGCCAGCCCTACGACTGCCCGTACTGTGGTGAGGAGTTTGACAGCTCGCGGGGGTTGCGGCAGCACTGGCGGACCCACGTCGGCGAGCAGCTGCTCCCACTGTGACAAGAGAGCATGGGGGCTGCGGGAGCAGCAGCGGATACACACCGGAGAGAGACCCTTTGTGTGCGCTGTGCGGCGAGGGTTTCACCCGCATGTCCAGCCTGCTGGACCACTGACGAGTCCACACCGGCAAGCGCCCTTTCATCTACCCTCTCTGTAGCAAGGCCTTTGCCCGCTCCTCCAGCCTGCTGGCACACCGCCACGTGGATAGATAGGCGCTGTTTAAGTAGACACAAAATGCAGGAAGATATGGATAACGTTTCAGGGTCGAGTCCCCATCTTCAGTGTCGACCCGATATGTCACCCATTCCTTGTCTCCAGAGATGATGCCTGTTCTGCTGAGTTACTCCTGTACTGTGTGAATGTCATTATCCATGTTCTCCACAGATGCTGCCTGACCCGCTGAGTTTCTCCAGCACTCTGTGTTAGTTATAAAGTGATACAGTGTGGAAACAGGCCCTTCGGCCCAACTTGCCCACATTGACCAACATGTCCCAGTTACACTAGTCCCACCTGCCTGTGTTTGGTCCATATCCCTCCAAACTTGGCCTATCTATGTAACTGTCTGTTTCATGGGATAGTCACAGCCTCAACTACCTCCTCTGACAGTTTGTTCCATACTCCCACCACCCTCTGTTTGAAAAAGTTACCCCCTCAGTTTCCTTTTAAATCTTTTCCCCTTCACCTTGAACCCATGTCCTCTGGTCCTCGATTCCCCCAGTCTGGGCAAGTGATTCTGTGCATCTAACTAAATTGTGCTCTATGCAAGATTCCAGAATCTGCAGTTTCTTGTGTCTCCCTCACCTGTATCCACCTATCACTTCTGAAGAAGGGACTCAGCCTGAAACTTCTCCCATTCCTTTTCTCTAGAGATGCTGCCTGTCCCGCTGTTACTCCAGCATTCTGTATCCACCTATCACATGCCAGGCTTTGTCCAGCCAACTCGCTTTTCCAGCTTCCTCCCCCCACCCTCTCCACTGAGTCTGAAGAAGGGTCCTGACTCAAAACGTCGTCTGTCCATTCCCTCTAAAGCCGTGGAGGGACTCAGTTGGTCAGGCGGCATCTGTAGAGGGAAGGCAATCTAAGGCGACCACTCCCACCTCTCCCTTTCTCCACCACCCACAACAAGTAGTCTCAAGAAGGGTCCTGACCTAGAATGTTGCCTGTCCATGCTCTCCAGACGTGCAAGTTACTCCAGGAGATTGTGTCTCTTTTTGTAAACCAGCATCTCCTGTTCCTGTATCTAGACTAGGCGCACATTTCACCCTTCACTTGCGCTCAGTCCGCCAAGGCCTGCTGGATCTCCCGGTTGCCAACCATTTTAACTCCCCTTCCCACTCCCACACTGATCTTTCTGTCCTGGGCCTCCCCCATTGCCAGAGTGAGGTGACACACAAACTGGAGGGACAGCACCTCACAGCTTACAGACCAATGACGTGAACACAGAATTCTCCAATTTGAGGAGACTCTCCCCTCATCCAAATGAAATCCTGGAGCCTGTCCCGACCCCAACTCGTTTTTCCTGCTCCCCTCCCCCCCCCCCCCCCCCCCGGCTCCATGAGTCCATAGAAATGTTCAGACCCGACACGTTGCCTGGCCATTCCCCTCCAAAGTGCCAGTAGAACTCAGCAGGACAGCCATCCGTGGTGGAAAACGGATGGAGAAGTGTTCCTAATACAAACCCTCCTTAGCCCTGTTGAGGAGCAGACAAGCAACAGTACCAGCATCTTCTCATTCATACTGTACCCAAGTGAAAATGCAAAAGTGAGCCAAGCTGCACACAGCCGACTGCTCACAGTACCAGCTGGCTGCCACTGGCCCAAACACTCAAAAGCATTTTAAAGTGTGTTTTTTTTAAATAAAGTCTTGACGTATTTGTGCCTTGCCTAACAAATAAAGCAAGTTTTTCTTGACCTGACTGTGTTCTTCAGAATTCATGTTGTGTTATCAATAATGCAAGAAAATGCTATCCTTCAAAGGAAATGATGATGATGGCGGGACTGACATGTTGAAAGAATTGGATGACTGGGCTTGTATTCACTGGAATTCAGAAGGATGTGGGAATGTTATAGAATCGTATAAAATGAGTGAGAGATTGGACAGAGTGGATGCAGGAAAACATCGTTTCCCATGTTGGGGGAGTACAGAAACTGTTATCCATTTCTTTAGAAAAGATTTAACATTTTTAAATAGCCTAAGTGTCCAAATAACATTCACACAAGAATTCACAATATAGCATGATTTTTAAATCTCATTGTCATGGATTTATGGGCCAAATAGAAGGGATTTAGTGTTTGATTCCTGTAAATGAATGGCCATTATTTTGGTGACTGGCTATTTTACCCCCACTTGCCTTTATCTAAGCAGGTTCATTGCCACGACACTGAACAGCCAGACTTGTCTTCTCCCTGGTCAGCTCCTGCACAAGCTGCTCTGGGAATCCACGAGGGATGGAGACAGACAGACACTCCACACACTCCTCGTCCACTTGGCCTTGCTCTCCTGTCCCACCCTGCGCCTTCCGCCCCGCTCTTAACGTCACCGCTTGTGGCGGGACAGCGACGTCATTTCCGGGCTGGTGCCCCTCTCTCCCCCCGGGCCCCACAAGTGTATACACTCGCTCCCGGGCCCCACATCTGTAATACACTCGCTCCCGGGCCCCACATCTGTAATACACTCGCTCCTGGCACCCACATCTGTATTACACTCGCTCCCGGGCCCCACAACTGTATTACACTCGCTCCCGGGCCCCACGACTGTAATACACTCGCTCCCGACCCCCACAACTGTATTACACTCGCTCCCGGGCCCCCACAACTGTATTTCACTCGCTCCCGGGCCCACAACTGTATTACACTCGCTCCCCGGGCCCCACAACTGTAATACACTCGCTCCCGGGCCCCACAACTGTAATACACTCCGCTCCCGGGCCCCACAACTGTAATACACTCGCTCCCGGGCCCCACAACTGTATTACACTCGCTCCCGGGCCGCTCCAGCTTTCGACGCACGGTGATACACACGGTGTCAATCAAATGCAGCTGCTTTAAATTTATGCTTTTTACCCCTTTACCCCAGCTGCATTTGATTGACACCGTGTGGTCGACCCGTTCTCCCGCCTCCACCCGGGATCCGAGCGCGTGTGTGTGTGGGCGGGGCCAGAGTACCCCTGACCACCCACCCCCTGACCACCCACCACCCACACATCGCCTCGCCCCCAGTCCACCCACCTGCCTTCCGCCGGCCCCAATCCCCATCCCTGCCGGGTGTTCACCATCCCCCCGACCTCCCCCACACCGAACGGTCTGTCCTCAGCCGAGGTCTTACCTTTGTCCCCCTCCGTCCCCACCTCAATGTAGCAATGTTACAAAATTTTGGGATTTAAAAAATCAAGTCTGTAATTTATCCCATCAGATAAAAGATAAAAAGAAGTTTAACTTGTCACCTAATTCACTCTCATATTTTTAAGTATTATAAAAGTTATGGCAATTTTCATACGCGGAAATTAGCATCTTGTACCTATTGCTTTTCCATTGACTTAACATCAAAGCTGTGATCGAGGACAGTCAAAAGCCCATAACTTTCTTAAAATTTAAGAGAACTAAAAGAAATGTTGTTATTATTGATTGAAACGTTGTGAAACAAATATGAAACAATCTTACTTGGATGACCTGTAATCAAAGCATATAATTAGTTAGCTACCCAATTGTAGCTAATTACATAATTCAATTACTAGATCTAACATCTATCCATTTCTTAAGAAAAGATCAACATTTTTTAAATAGCCTAATTGTCAAAATAACATTCACACAAGAATTCACTTTGGCACCTTCGAGAGGGGGGCGGGTTTAAAATGTCGTTTCCTCCAGGCTGTTTAAATTGATGTTCATCAGCCTGTTTAATTGCTCAAGCAAAAGCGCTCCGACTGCCGTCTCTGCACTGATTTTTAAACTAAGTTGGATAATTTAAGCGTTAGAGTAAATTAAAAATCATCTTCTAAAGCCGTTAACGGCGACAACAGGAGGATCTCACGTAGGGGACAAGGCAAGGTAGGTTGTTTATTTTTAAATTAAAAAGTGCTGGGAGTAATTCAGCGGGTCAGGCATCAGTGGAGAACATGGATAGGTGACGTTTCACGGAGTGCTGGAGTAACAGCGGGTCAGGCAGCATCTGTGGAGAACATGGATAGGTGACGTTTCACAGAGTGTTGGAGTAACTCAGCGGGTCAGGCAACATCTGTGTGGAGAACATGGATAGGTGACGTTTCAGAGTGCTGGTGTAATTCGGGTCAGGCAGCATCTGTGTGGAGAACATGGATAGGTGTCGTTTCGCTGTTGAGTTTAGGCGCAAGGAGGACCTACTGCAGTTGTACAGGGCCAAGTGACACCACAACTGGAGAATTGTGTGCAGTTTTGGTCCCAAAATTTGAGGAAGGATATTCTTGCTATTGAGGGAGCCCAGAGTAGGTTCACAAGGTTAATTCCCGAGATGATGGCGGGACTGACATATGTTGAAAGAATGGGTCGACTGGGTTTGTATTCACTGGAATTCAGAAGGATGAGCGGAAATCTTATAGAATTGTATAAAAATTAGTGAGGCATTGGAAAGGGAAGATGCAGGAAACATGTTCCCCATGTTGGGGGAGGTCCAGAACTGTTAAGGTACATTTCTTGAAACAGACAACTCACAATAAGTTAGACCAACCAACACAACTTTACTGATCATTTAGCCGGCGAGAGTGGCAGGGATACAAAGTCAAGTAATGCAACACACACTTAACCCTCCTGGGCTATCACTCTAATGAACAAAGACATACAGCATCTTTTTGTTAGTATTTTGGAAACATATTCACATGTTTATACAGAGTTGGAGCAATGACATCTAACACATCAATCACAGAGTATACCCATTCAAAGCTTTCTCGTCACTAACACAATACTGCTCATGCTATGGTTATATCGATCACAACTTTAGTTACAAACACTCAAACAACAGGAACTTAGTCAAAGGGTGCTGGAGTAACTCAGCGGGTCAGGGAGCATCTGTGCAGAACATGGATAGGTGACATTTCAGGTCGGGACCCTTCTTCAAACTGACACTATGTTGACAGATGAGGGGGTGATTGGCAGATGAGTGAAGGAAGTGACAGAGGCAAGGGCAAATAAGGAGATAAATATATATGTGCAGCTTTAAGGGACATTTGTCAGGTAGCATTTGGAGTATTGCATACAGTTCTGGTCACTCCATTGCAGGACTGATGTGGAGGCTTTGGGGAACGTGCAGCGATGGTTAACCAGAATGGTTTAAAAACAAGGAACTGCAGATGCTGGTTTACAAAAAGGACACAAAACGCTGGAGTAACTCAGCGGGACAGGCAGCATCTCTGGAGAGAAGGGACTGGATGACATTTTGGGTCAAGACAGAGGAGGCTCTCGACCAGAAACGTTTCCCATTCCTTCAAGCATTTTGTGTTTACCTAAACGGCGCCTATCTATCCCACGTGGCGGTGTGCCAGCAGGCTGAAGGAGCGGGGCAAAGGCCTTGCCACAGAGCGGGCAGGTGAAGGGGCGCTGGCCCAGTGTGGACTCGCCGGTGCTCCAGCAGGGTGGGTCAAGGCGGGTGAAGCCCTTACCACAGGACGGGCAGTGGAAGGGACGCTCACCCGTTGTGGGTACGCCGGTGCTGCCACAGGCTGGACATGCGGGTGAAACCTTTGCCACACTCAGCGCACACAATGGCTCTCTCACAGCTGTGTATCCGCTGGTGCTCCCGCAGCCCCCGTGCTCTCTTGTCACAGTGGGAGCAGCTGCTCGCCGACTTGGGTCCGCCGGTGCTGCCGCAACCCCCGCGAGCTGTCAAACGACTCACCACAGTACGGGCAGTCGTAGGGCGGGCCACTGGTGTGCACGTGCTGGTGAGACAGGGCGTGGGAGGCCATGACAAAGCGCTCCCACACACCGGGCTGGGGACGGGACAGTCGCCGGCGTGAAACTGCTCGTGGGACAGCAGCTTGGAGGAGCGGGTGAAGCCCTTGCCGCACTGGGCGCAGGTGTAGGGGCGCTCGCCGGTGTGGGTGGCGCTGGTGATCCAGCAGGCTCCTGGACTGGGAGAAGCTCTTGCCGCACTGGGCGCAGGTGTAAGGACGCTCGCCGGTGTGGGTGCGCTGGTGCTCCAGCAGGCGGTCAGAGCGGGTGAAGCCCTTGCCGCACTGGGCGCAGGTGTAGGGACGCTCGCCGGGGTGTGGGTTCGCTGGTGCCTCAGCAAGTTGCTGGAGTGGGTGAAGCCCTTGCCGCACTGGACGCAGGTGTAGGGGCGCTCGCCAGTGTGGGTGCGCTGGTGCACCAGCAGGTGACTAGACTGGGTGAAGCTCTTGCCGCAGTCGCTGCATGTGTAGGGACGTTCCCCGGTGTGCACGTGCCTGTGCACCTTCAGTTCCTTGGACGACTTGAAGCCTTTGCGCAGTCGGAGCAGGTGAAGGGCCGCTCACTGCTGTGCACCCGCTGGTGCTCCCACAGCCCCGACAACTGGGTAAAGCTCTCGCCACATGTGGAGCAGCCATAGGGCTTCTCTCCCGTGTGCACCGCCGGTGGGCCTTCAGCACATCCCACACTCTTGAAGCTCTTGCCGCACTCTGTGCAGTTTAAAGGGGCATTCTATCGTGTGCACCCGCTGGTGGGCCTCCAGCCGGCACGGGTACTGCCAGGCCTTGCCACACACGTCGCACTCATAACGCTTCTCCTTGTTGTGCCCCGTCATGTGGTCCTCTATCGAAGATCAGCCCTTGAAGCCCGGCCCCGCACACCGAGCAGATGGGGGGCTCACCGGCACCCTGGCCACCCTCAATGGCCGCTCACGTTCCCGTCTCTCCATCCACAGCAACGGCTCCTAAACCCTGCAGGAGGGGAGCACAGAGGATCAACAAGCTGGCAAACAGGACATTCCTAGCACATATTGGGTGCGTTTATGGCGGAGGAAACCGTTATATAATTCTGCGCTGCACACTGGCGCAGCGGTAAAGTTGTAAATTAATCAACCCCACAAAATAACTAAATTGTCCCCAATGTGCGTGGGATAGTGCTAGTGTACGGGGTGATCGCTGGTCGGCGCAGACACCATGGGCCGAAAGGCCTGTTGTTTCCGCACTGCATCTCTAAACTGAACTAAACCAAACAAGGGTGTCGACCCAAAATTTCACCTATTCCTCTCTCCACAGATGCTGCCTGACCTGCTGAGTTACTCCAGCACTTTGTGTCTATCTTCTCCACAGATGCTGCCTGACCCGCTGAGTTACTCAAGCACTTTGTCATAGAGTCATGGAATGATACAGTGTTGGAAACAGGGCCCTTCGCCCAACTCGTACCCGCACTCCTAGATCGCTCGGCTCTACACATTCCGCAAGGCTCAGAGTTCAGAGTCCTAATGAGACCACATCTGGAGTATTGTGTGCAGTTTTGGTCCCCTAATTTGAGGAAGGACATTCTTGCTATTGAGGAGAGCAGCGTAGATTCACCAGGTTAATTCCGGGATGTGAGGGACTGTCATATGCTGAGAGAATGGAGCAGCTGGGCTTGTACACTCTGTAGTTTAGAAGGATGAGATGGGATCTTATTGAACCATATAAGATTGTTAAGGGTTTGGACATGCTACAGGCAGGAAACATGTTCCCGATGTTGGGGGAGTCCAGAACCGGGTGCCACACAGTTTAAGAATAAGGGTAAGCCATTCAGAACAGAGACAAGGAAACACTTTTTCTCACAGAGAGTTGTGAGTCTGTGGAATTCTCTGCCTCAGGTGGAGGCCGGTTCAGTGGATACATTTAAGATAGAGCTAGATAGGGCTCTTAAAGATCGCGGAGTCAAGAGATATGGGGGGAAGGCAGGAACGGGGTACTGATTATGGATGATCAGCCATGATCACATTGAATGGCGGTGCTGGCTCAAAGGGCCAAATGGCCTATTCCTGCACCTATTGTCTCTTGTCTATTGCCCCAGTGCCCCGCCGTTCACAGTGAAGATCCTGCCCTGGTTTGACTTCCTAAACTGCAACACCTGGCCACCCCCAAACAATGTGACCTCCTCCCTGTGGCTCCCTGCCGCTTACCCTGCTGCCTCATGCTCGTTACCCCCCTTTTGCTCCATCACCCTCCTCCCCACCCCCAACAATGTGAACCCTCACCAGGCTCCCTACCCCTTTCCATGACTCACTTGACCCCTCTCTTCCCCCTTCCATTCATCCCCCTCCAGCACCAAACCCACTCCCCCTTGAATCCCTCCCCCCTCCCTTTGCTCCCTGCTTGCCCCCGCTACTCACTTCACCCCCTTTCCACCTCCAGCCTCTCATCCCTCTCCTCCCTCCCTACACACACACACTCTCTCTTTCTCTCCCTCTCTCTGACAGAAGCAATTCTGTTCCTAGTTTAATAAATTTTGGGAGTAATGCTTTTATAATTGTTACTTTATTCAATGGAATTGTAATTTTGTCACGGTCCTTTCTGTCATTTTGTTTTTTTAGCATAATGAATTATGGTTTTTATTTCAAGAATAAAATTAACAAAAGCCACAATAGCACAGCTACAACCGTTAGACTCAAACCTTTATGGACATGGGTTAAAAGGCAGCTTGATGATTCATGTGGTTCTTATGCAATGCCAATTTGTGTAAAGTCCTCATCACCTTATTCATAGTGAAGTCCCAGCCCTGGTTTCACTACCCTCCCCACCCCCAATGTGACCTCCTCCCTGTGACCCCCTGTCCCTTAACCCTGCCTCCGCCTGCTCCTTACTCCTGCCGTCTTCTGCTCCTTCCCCCCTTTGCTCCCCCCCTCCTCCCCACCCCAAACAATGTGAACCCACCCCCACCTGGCTCCCTACCCCCTTCCTTGGCTCACTTGACACCTCTCTCTCCCCCCCAGTTCTCCGCCCCCCCATTGATCCCCCTCGGCACCAAACCCACTCCCCCCTCCCATTGCTCCCTGCTTCCCCCCGTTACTCACTTCACCCCCTTTCCACCTCCAGCCTCTCACCCCTCTCCTCCCTCCCTACACACTCTCTCTCTCACTCTCTCTGGCAGAAGCAATTCTGTTCCCCAGACGTTATTAATAAATTTTAGGTTTGTACTTTTGTAGCAAACTTAACTACCTAGGCATTTACTTCTAATTTCTATTGCACCTGAGATTTTCTTTTGTCATAGAAACATAGAAATTAGGTGCAGGAGTTGGCCATTCGGCCCTTCAAGCCTGCACCGCCATTTAATATGATCATGGCTGATCATCCAACTCAGTATCCCGTACCTGCCTTCTCTCCATTCCCCTGATCCCCTTAGCCACAAGGGCCACATCTAACTCCCTCTTAAATATAGCCAATGAACTGAATAATTTGCCAATTAATTAGTCTCAAACCTTTATGGACATGGGTTTAAAAGGCAGCTTGATGATTCATGTGGCTCTTATGAAATGCCAACTTGTGTAATGTCATCACAGCAGATTTAGAATTATTTTACCTAGGGGTTGGGGTCGGATGTTTGGGGAACGACTTCACAGCCCAGTTTATTCCGCTCCCCTGTGTGTTTATATCATTATTTACCCCAGTTTTAACCCCAGACCGGGTTTATTCCGCTGTCCTGTGTGTTTATAGCATTATTTATCCCAGTTTTACCGGGTTTATCCCCCAGACGTGTAGTTTATAACATTATTTACACCAGATTTACCGGGTTTATCCCCCAGACGTGTAGTTTATAACATTATTTACACCAGATTTACCGGGTTTATCCCCCAGACGTGTAGTTTATAACATTATTTACACCAGATTTGCCGGGTTTATCCCCCAGACGTGTAGTTTATAACATTATTTACACCAGATTTACCGGGTTTATCCCCCAGACGTGTAGTTTATAACAATATTTACACCAGATTTACCGGGTTTATTCCCCAGACGTGTAGTTTATAACATTATTTACACCAGATTTACCGGGTTTATCCCCCAGATGTGTAGTTTATAACATTATTTACACCAGATTTACCGGGTTTATTCCCCAGATGTGTAGTTTATAACATTATTTACACCAGATTTACCGGGTTTATCCCCCAGACGTGTAGTTTATAACATTATTTACACCAGATTTACCGGGTTTATCCCTCAGACGTGTAGTTTATAACATTATTTACACCAGATTTACCGGGTTTTATTCCCCAGACGTGTAGTTTATAACATTATTTACACCAGATTTACCGGGTTTATCCCCCAGACGTGTAGTTTATAACATTATTTACACCAGATTTACCGGGTTTATCCCCCAGACGTGTAGTTTATAACATTATTTACACCAGATTTACCGGGTTTATTCCCCAGACGTGTAGTTATTTGGTGATTTATTGATTATTTACAGAGAGCCAGAGAGAGGGAGATAGATGTTTATAATCCTGGTGTTTTATATCAGGACGCTGCTCCAGACGGTGAGTTTCTATTATTGACCCCAGTTTTATTCCCAGACGTGTAGTTTATGTGGAGTTTGACCTCAGCTCCCCCACATTTACCGGTTTTATTTACAACATTATTTACCTCAGCTCCGTCCGCAGTGACGTCACCAACTGCCGCTTCTCCGCCGCCATTTTCATGCGGTCGATGCGGAGACTCGATCCCGGGGCGGGACCGGCGGCCATCTTGGTGAGGTCGACGCCGCTGATTGGTCGGCGGCCGGCGGCCATCTTTGTGAGGGGTTTGCTGGCGGCCATGTTGGTGAGGGGTTTACAGCGGCAGATTATTATATAGTTCAAGAGATTGCTCCCTCCAGCCACTTAGGAGAAAGCGTGGAGTTAGGAGAATGTCGTGAGTGAAGGGGGGGGGGGGGGGGGGGGCGTCATCACCGCCCGCCCGCCCTGCGCCGTGACGTCACCGCCCATTCGAAGCTGCAAGATGGCGGTTTGTTTTTAAACGTGAAGGCGGATACAAAATGTCGGCGGCGCTTGTGACGCAGCGACAGAGACAGAGACAGAGACAGAGACAGACGGGCAGCGACTGTGGAGACAAGAGAAGCTGCAGCAACAACAACAACAACAACTGGGCCGGCCGCGTTCATGGACAAACCCTGATGCTCACTCAAGGTCAAATCAAAGATCATACAGCAGAGCAAGATGGTCAACTCTCACGCAAGTTTGATGAGAGGATTACATGGATGGTTCATATTCAGAAAGTAGTGGACAAATGTAAGAAGATCCTTAATGTAATGAGATGTTTAGTTTGGATGTGATTGGGGGGCAGATAGAACAGCTTTGAAGACTATATACACTGGGATAATTAGATCTGTGTTAGATTATGGTTGTGTGGTGTATGGGTCCGCATCAAGTACTTCTCTTAAGAAAATAGACAACATTCATATCGGGCATTGAGAATATGTACAGGTGCAATAAAAACAACTCCAACAGCAGCATTACAGGTTGAAATGGGGGAGATGCCTCTAGAGATGAGAAGGATACAGCTTTCATTGAATTACTGGATTAACCTACAGGGACACAGTCAAGAACATCCAACACAAGTTACTGTCAAACCATGCTGGGAAAAGTAGAGAAGGGAAACAAAAAGTTTTGGATGGACGGTGACCCAGAGAGCATTACAAATCAGCATAGCACAATTAAATGTGGTTCCAACGGTTTCCATTACCTTCAATTCCACCTTGGATACTTCCAGATGCAACAGTAGACTTTACAATATTAGAACAGAAAAACAAGGATAAACAACGTATGTATAATTCATTCATCATACAGGAATACATTGACAGATACTACAGCTTTGTCCAAATTTATACAGAAGCATCAAAAGATTCAGTAGATAAAGTAGGAGTAGCATTTATTGTACCAGAATTTCACATCAAAGTAGGGAAGAGGATCAATAATGAGGTCTCAGTATACACAGGTGAAATGATTGCAATATTGTTAGCGGTACAGTGGGTCGAGGATACCAGGCCTTTAAGGACAGTTATTTGTTCAGATTCAAGTTTAGCAATAAAGAGTTTACAGCACAGCCATTCAGACAGTAGACCAGACATTTTGATTGAAATACAACAACACTATTCAGAATTCAAATGATGGGGCTTACAGTCGTATTTTTATGGGTACCAGCACACATTGGCATTAGAGGAAACAAAATGGCAGATAAGGTAGCAAAGAGGTAACAAAAAGAAGTAAGATTGATTTAAGTATTAACATAGGTAAAATTGAAATCAAAGACATTATTAAGCAAAGACTGAAGGAAAGATGGCAAAAGCAATGGAGGAAGAGCGGAACGGACGGTTGTTCAACAGAGTCCAGAGGAAAGTGGGAGAAATGAGATGTGCAGGAAAAGAACAGAAAAGAGGAGACAGTAATTTCAAGAATCAGATTTGGACACACTAGTCTGAACAGTACACTTTTTATAATAGGCAAGCATAATACAGGCAGATGTGAATACTGTGGGCAAGAAGAGACAATAGCGCATGTTATTATACATTGTGAGAGGTATGAGGAGGAGAGAGGACGGATGAGTGAGCAGTTCAGAAAAGAAAAAGTACAATTTCATTTGGTAGATATTTTGCAAGGGAGTTCATATAAGTGCTATCAAATCTGTTGCTCAGGGTAGCCAATTTGTTCGGAAAGATATAGGTTATTAGTATATGTAATGGTGTTGTTTGATCCACACTCCATACCTGTTGGTAGCGGTAATGCACTAGTTGTTTGCCAACCGCCAAAAAACACCACATAGAAGTAGAAGAAGGACGGACGGACGGGCGGTCGCCCGATGGTCCTGGTCTGCGCGGCGGCTCCACGTCACCGTCGCCCTCAACCCTCCCTCTACTCACTTCCAGTCTCCGGCCCCCACCTGCCCGCCCGGCACTGGGGTTGGTGCTTGGAGCCGAGTGTTGGGGGATGTTGAAGTCAGTGGGTCAGTGCGGGGGGGAGTGCGGGAAGGGAGTCAGTGGGGGCTGAGGGGTGTTTATGGGTCAGTGAGGGGAGGGTTGCGGGGTGTTTGTGGATCAGTGAGGGGAGGGTGAGGGGTGTTTGTGGGTCAGTGAGGGAGGGTGAGGGTTGTTTGTGGGTCAGTGAGGTGGGGGTGAGGGGTGTTTGTGGGTCTGTGAGGGGGTTAGTGAGGGTGTGTTTGTGGGTCAGCGCGGGGGGGTCAGGGGGTGAGGGGTGTTTATGGGTCAGTGAGGGGGTCAGTGGGGGTGAGGGGTGTTTGTGGGTCAGTGAGGGGAGGGTGCGGGGTGTTTGTGGATCAGTGAGGGGAGGGTGAGGGGTGTTTATGGGTCAGTGAGGGGAGGGTGAGGGTTGTTTGTGGGGTCAGTGAGGTGGGGGTGAGGGTGTTTGTGGGTCTGTGAGGGGGTTAGTGAGGGGTGTTTGTGGGTCAGCGCGGGGGGGTCAGGGGGTGAGGGGTGTTTATGGGTCAGTGAGGGGGTCAGTGGGGGTGAGGGGTGTTTGTTGGGTCGGTCAGGGGGATGAGGGGTGTTTGTGGGTCAGTGCGGGGGTTCAGGGGGTTGAGGGGTGTTTGTGGGTCAGTGTGGAGGGGGGGTGAGGGGTGTTTTGTGGGTCAGTGTGGAGGGGGGTCAGGGGTGTTTGTGGGTCAATGTGGAGGGGGGGTGAGGGTGTTTGTGGGTCAGTGTGGAGGGGGGCGAGGGGTGTTTGTTGGTCAGTGTGGAGGGGGGGTGAGGTGTTTGTGGGTCAGCGCGGGTGAGGGGAGGTTGAGGGAAACAGACACCTTGTCCACGATCCCAGTGGCCGCTGCTAACTATGTTACAACATTTTGAGATTTTAAAAATCAAGTCTGTAATTTATCCCATCAGATAAAGCATAAAAAGAAGTTTAATTGACACCTAATTCACTTTCATATCTTCAGTATTAAAAAGGTTATGGTCATTTTCATACTCGGAAATTAGCATCTTGTTCCCTATTGCTTTTCCATTGACTTAACACAAAAGCTGTGATCGAGGACAGTTAAAAGCCCATAATTTCTTTCAGTTCTCTAAATTTTTAATAAAGTTGTGGCCATTCACTGTCCTCGATCACAACTTTTGTGTTAAATTGCAGACTTGATTTTTAAAATCTCAAAATGTTGTAACATTGCTACTGACTGCCCCTTTCCCCCACTCACCCCCGCACTGCCCCACAAACACCCCTCACCCCCGCACTGACCCACTGACTCCCCTCGCTCCCCACCCTGCACTGATCCCCCCACACCCATCCGCCCCTTCAGGCCCCAGTAATGTTGCCACGTTAGTAAAGTCCTGTTTGTCAACTTGTTGACCCTCTGTGTTCCCTCCTGCAGGGTTTAGGAGCCGTTGCTGTGGACGGAGAGACGGGGACGTGAGCGGACATTGAGGGTGACGGTGGGTCCCCACCCCCACATATCTGGTGGGGAGTAGAGTCGGGGATGAGTGGGAGCGGTGCGGACTGAGAGAAGGAGACACACACACAGACAAAGAGAGACAGTGAGAGAGAGATAGCGAGAGTGAGAGAGACAGAGACACAGGAAGAGAGAGAGACACAGAGATACAGAGAGAGACCGAGAGAGATACAGTTAGACCGAGAGAGAGAGACAGCGAGGGGGGAGAGAGAGACAGAGGGGGAGAGAGAGGCAGCGAGGGGGAGAGAGAGACAGCGAGGGGGGAGAGAGACAGCGAGGGGGGAGAGAGAGAGAGAGAGTAAGCGAGGGGGGAGAGAAAGATACAGAGAGACAGAGTGTCAGAGAGAGAGATAGAGTGAGACCAAGAGAGATACAGAGTGAGAGACAGAGAGGGGGAGGGAGAGAGAGACAGATAGGGAGAGAGATACTGACAGAGAGAGAAAGGGAGAGACAGGAAGAGACAGACAGAGGGAAAGAGACAGACAGAGAGAGAGAGAGAGAGAGACAGACAGAGAGAGACAAAGAGAGAGAGGTAGAGGGAGAGAGACGGAGGCAGGTAAAGAGAGAGAGAGAAAGATATACAGAGGGAGGGGGGGAGAACAGATAGGGAGAGAGACAAAAGAGATAGAGAGTGAGTCAGACAGACAGACAGAAAGTGAGAGACAGAATGAGACACACGGGAAAGTGAGAAACCGAGACAGACAGACAGACAGATGAAGAGATACAGAGACAGGGAGAGAGGGACAGTGAGAAAGAGATAGACACAGAGAGAGTGAGACAGAGGGAAGGAGCAAGCAGGCAAACAGCGAGAGAGAGAGAGAGAGAAACAGAGACAGGCAGCGAAGAGAGACAGATAAACAAAGAGAGACAGAGACAACGAGAAACAGAGACAGCGAGGGAGAGAGAAAGACAATGAGTGACAGACACGGAAAAGATTACAGATACACAGAGAGAGAGAGAGAGAATGGAATGCCATTTATTGTCATTCAAACCTAGGTTTGAACAAAGTACATTTACTACAGTTTTTACTACAGGAGAGAGAGAAAGGGACACAGAGGGAGAGAGGCAGAGAGAGGGACAGTGAGAGATAGAGGGATACAGTGTCAGGGAGAGAGGAGAGAGGGACAGTGAGACAGAGAGAAACATAGAACGAGAGACACATATAGGGAGAGAGATAGAGAGAGACAGATTGAGAGGGACAGTGAAAAAAGAGAGAGAAGAGATGGGGAGAGACAGTGGGAGAGGGGGCAGGAGACAGCCGAGAGAGATACAGAGGGAGAGAGACAGAGAGATACAGATAGAGATAGATACCGATAGAGAGAGAGAGAGAGAGAGAGAGAGAAATGGAGAGAGACAGAGAGAGACAGAAAGAGCGACAGACAGAGGGGAGTGCAAGAGAGACAGACACAGAGGGAGAAAGAGAGACAACGAGAGATACCGATATATATATATATATATATATATAGAGAGAGAGAGAGAGAGAGAGAGAGAGAGACAGGGAGAGAGACACACAAACAGAAACAGAGGGAGAGAAAAAGAGATGCAGAGAGAGAGTGAGAGAGAGACAGACAGCATGAGAGAGGTAAAGAGAAACAAGAAAGATGGGGCAGAGAGAGACAGAGTGAGAGGGAGAGACAGGCAGAGAGAGACGGAGAGAGAAAGAAAGAGAGGGTCATACATACAGAGAGAGAGACACAGAGAGGGAGATGGGAGAGAGAAAGGGAAAGAGAGACAGACAGAGGAAGAGAGAGTCAGACGGAGCAGAGAGAGAGCGACAGAGATACAGAGTGGGACCGAGAGAGAAGAGAGGGAGACAGATAGGGAAAGAGATAAACAGATGGACAAAGAGACAGACGGAGAGAGGGAGACACAGACATTGACAGAGAATGAGAGAGATACAGCGAGAGAGATACAGATAGAGAGAAAGAGAGACAGACAGAGAGAGAGGCAGAGAATGGTGAGGAGAGATGTACTGAGCGATGGAGAGAGACAGAGAGAGGGGGAGAGGGAGATATAGGAGGAGTATAAGCTGAGGAGTATAAGGAATGTAAAAATAATCTTAAGAAAGAAAGTAGAAAAGCTAAAGAAGATGAGGTTGCATTGGCAAGTAAGGTGAAAGTAAATCCAAAGGGTTTCTACAGCTATATTAATAGCAATAGGATAACGAGGGATAAAATTGGTCCCATTAGAAAGTCAGAGTGCATAGCTGTCTGCAGAGCCAAAAGAGATGGGGAGATATTGAACAATTTATTTTCTTCGGTATTCACCAAGGAGAAGGATATTGAATTATGTAAGGGAAACGAGTAGAATAGCTATGGAAACTATGAGGACCAAAGAAGAGGAAGTACTGACACTTTTGAAAAATATAAAAGTGGATAAGTATCCAGGTCCCGGCAGGATATTCCCTAGGACATTGAGGGAAGTTAGTGTGGAAATAGCAGGGCTATGACAGAAATATTTCAAATGTCATTAGAAATGGGTATGGTGCCGGAGGATTGGCGTACTGCGCATGTTGTTCCATTGTTTAAGAAGGGTTCCAAGAGTAAACCTAGCAATTATAGGCCTGTTAGTTTGAGTTCAGTGGTGGGCAAATTAATACAAAGGATACTTAGAGATAATATATATAAGCATCTGGATAAACAGGGTCGGATTGGGAACAGTCAATGTGGATTGGTGCCTGGAAGGTCATGTTTGACTAATCTTGAATTTTCTGAAGAGGTTACTAGGGAAATTGATGCGGGTAAAGCAGTGGATGTTGTCTGTATTGACTTCAGTATGGTCTTTGACAAGGTTCCACAAAGAAGTTGGTTTAAGAAGATTTAATTGTTGGTTATTAATAGTGGAGTAGCAAGATGGATTCAACAGTGGCTGAATGGGATATACCAAAGAGTAATGGTGGATAACTGTTTGTCAGTTTGGAGGCCGGTGACAAGTGGGGTGCCTCAGGGATCTGTGTTGGGTCCACTGTTGTTTGTCATGTGCATCAATGATCTGGATGATGGTGTGGTAAATTGGATTAGTAAGTATGCAGATGATACTAAGGTATGTTGTGTTGTGGATAATGATGTAGATTATCAAAATCCACAGAGAGATTTAGCCCATTTGGAAGAATGGGCTGAAGATGGCAGATGGAGTTTAATGCTGATAAGTGTGAGGTGCTACATCTTGGCAGGGCAAATCAAAATAGGACGTACATGGGAAATGGTAGTGAATTGAGGAATGCAGTTGAACAGAGGGATCTAGGAATAACTGTGCATAGTTCCCTGAAGGTGGAATCTCATATAGATAGGGTGGTAAAGAAAGCCTTTGGTGTGCTGTCCTTTATAAATCAGAGCATTTAGTATAGAATTTTGGATGTAATGTTAAAATTGTACAAGGCATTGGTGAGACCAATTCTGGAGTATGGTGTACAATTTTGGTCGCCAAATTATTTGAAGGATGTAAACAAAATAGAGAGAGTACAGAGGGGATTTACTAGAATGTTGCCTGGGTTTCAGCACTAAGTTACAGAGAAAGGTTGAATAAGTTATGTCTTTATTCTTTGGAGTGCATAAGGTTAAGGGGGGACAATAGAGGTCTTTAAAATGATGAGAGGGATAGAGAGAGTTGACGTAGATAAGCTTTTTCCATTGAGAGTAGGGGAAGATTCAAACAAGAGGACATGATTTGAGAATTATGGGGCAAAAATTTAGGGGTAACATGAGGGGGAACTTCTTTACTCAGAGAGTGGTGGCTGTGTGGAATGAGCTTCCTGTGGAAGTGGTGAAGGCAGGTTCGATTTTATCATTTAAAAATTAATTGGATAGGTATATGGACGGGAAAGGAATGAAGGGTTTTGGTCTGAGTGCAGGTAGATGGGACTAGGGGAGAATAAGCGTTCGGCACGGACTAGAGAGAGAGAGAGAGGGGGGAGGAGACACACAGAGGGAAGAGGGAAAGAAAGAGAGACACAGACATACAGAGAGAGAGAGAGAGAGAGAGAGACAGGGGAGATAGAAAAAGACCGACACAGGGAGAAAGAGAGAGAGAGAGATAAGAGAGAGAGAGAGAGAGAGAGAACACAGTGAGACCGAGAGATAGATACAGATAGTGAGAGACAGAGGGAGAGAGAGACTGAGGGAGAGGAGAGACATAGAAACATAGAAACATAGAAATTAGGTGCAGGAGTAGGCCATTCGGCCCTTCGAGCCTGCACCGCCATTTAAATGATCATGGCTGATCATCCAACTCAGTATCCCGTACCTGCCTTTTCTCCATACCCTCTGATCCCTTGGCCACAAGGGCCACATCTAACTCCCTCTTAAATATAGCCAATGAACTGGCCTCAACTACCCTCTGTGGCAGAGAGTTCCAGAGATTCACCACTCTCTGTGTGAAAAAAGTTCTCCTCATCTCGGTTTTAAAGGATTTCCCCCTTATCCTTAAGCTGTGACCCTTGTCCTGGACTTCCCCACATCGGAAACAATCTTCCTGCATCTAGCCTGTCCAACCCCTTAAGAATTTTGTAAGTTTCTATAAGATCCCCTCTCAATCTCCTAAACTCTAGAGAGTATAAACCAAGTCTATCCAGTCTTTCTTCATAAGACAGTCCTGACATCCCAGGAATCAGTCTGGTGAACCTTCTCTGCACTCCCTCTATGGCAATAATGTCCTTCCTCAGATTTGGAGACCAAAACTGCACGCAATACTCCAGGTGTGGTCTCACAAGACCCTATACAACTGCAGTAGAACCTCGTGCTCCTATACTCAAATCCTCTTGCTATGAAAGCCAACATGCCATTCGCTTTCTTTACTGCCTGCTGCACCTGCATGCCTACCTTCAATGACTGGTGTACCATGGACACCCAGGTCTCGCTGCATCTCCCCCTTTCCTAATCGGCCACCGTTTAGATAATAATCTGCTTTCCGTTTTTGCCACCAAAATGGATACCACACATTTATCCACATTAAACTGCATCTGCCAAACATTTGCCCACTCACCCAGCCTATCCAAGTCACCCTTGCAGTCTCCTAGCATCCTCCTCACACCTACACTGCCCCCCAGCTTAGTGTCATCCGCAAACTTGGAGATATTGCCTTCAATTCCCTCATCCAGATCATTAATATATATTGTAAATAGCTGGGGTCCCAGTACTGAGCCTTGCGGTACCCCACTAGTCACTGCCTGCCATTGTGAAAAGGACCCGTTTACTCCTACTCTTTGCTTCCTGTTTGCCAGCCAGTTCTCTATCCACATCATTACTGAACCCCCAATGCCATGTGCTTTAAGTTTGTATACTAATCTCTTACGTGGGGACCTTGTCAAAAGCCTTCTGGAAGTCCAGATACACCACATCCACTGGTTCTCCCCTATCCACGCTACTAGTTACATCCTCGAAAAATTCTATAAGATTCGTCAGACATGATTTACCTTTCGTAAATCCATGCTGACTTTGTCCCAATGATTTCACCACTTTCTAAATGTGCTGCTATCCCATCTTTAATAACTGACTCTAGCAGTTTCCCCATTACCGATGTTAGGCTAACTGGTCTGTAATTCCCCCGTTTTCTCTCTCCCTCCCTTCTTAAAAAGTGGGTTACGTTTGCTACCCGCCAATCCTCAAGAACTACTCCAGAATCTAAGGAGTTTTGAAAGATTATTACTAATGCATCCACTATTTCTGGAGCTACTTCCTTAAGTACTCTGGGATGCAGCCTATCTGGCCCTGGGGATTTATCGGCCTTTAATCCATTCAATTTACCCAACACCACTTCCCGACTAACCTGGATTTCACTCAATTCCTCCACCTCCTTTGACCCGCGGGCCCCTGCTATTTCCGGCAGATCATTTATGTCTTCTTAGTGAAGACGGAACCAAAGTAGTTATTCAATTGGTCCGCCATATCCTGGTTCCCCATGATCAACTCACCTGTTTCTGACTGCAAGGGACCTACATTTGTTTTAACTAATCTCTTTCTTTTCACATATCTATAAAAACTTTTGCAGTCAGATTTTATGTTCACTGCCAGTTTTCTTTCATAATCCATTTTTCCTTTTCTAATTAAGCCCTTCGTCCTCCTCTGTTGGTCTCTGAATTTCTCCCAGTCCTCCGGTAATGCTGCTTTTTCTGGCTAGTTTGTACGCATCATCCTTTGCTTTGATACTATCCCTGATTTCCCTTGTTATCCATGGATGCACTACCTTCCCTGATTATTCTTTTGCCAAACTGGGATGAACAATTTTTGTAGTTCATCCATGCAGTCTTTAAATGCCTTCCATTGCATATCCACCGTCAACCCTTTTAGAATTAATTGCCAGTCAATCTTGGCCAATTCACGTCTCATACCCTCAAAGTTACCTTTCTTTAAGTTCAAACCATTGTTTCTGAATTAACAATGTCACTCTCCATCCTAATGAAGAACTCAACCATATTATGGTCACTCTTGCCCAAGGGGCCACGCACAACAAGACTACTAACTAACCCTTCCTCATTACTCAATACCCAGTCTAAATAGCCAGCTCTCTCGTTGGTTCCTCTACATGTTGGTTTAGATAACTATCCCGTATACATTCCAAGAAATCCTCTTCCTCAGCACCCCTGCCAGTTTGATTCACCCAATCTATATGTAGATTGAAGTCACCCATTATAACTGCTTTGCCTTTGTCGCAAGCATTTCTAATTCCTGTTTGATGCCATCCCAGTACAGTGGTAGAGAGATACAGACAGACAGAGGGACAGACAGATATTCTCAGAGAGAGAGAGAGAGAGACTAGGAGAGAGTGAGAAACCGAGAGAGAGAGATACAGATACAGGGGGAGACACAGAGGGAGAGAGAGCAAGAGACACAGAGAGAGACAGACAGTGACAGTGAGAAAGAGCGAGAGATAAACAGAGAGTACGAGAGGGAGAGAGAAAGAGAAAGAGAGAAGCAGACATACAGAGAGAGACAGAAACATGAGACATACAGAGAAAGAGAGAGAGTGAGACCTTGAGAGAGAGAGAGTGAGAGTGAGACCGAGAGAGAGACAGGGGAGAGAAAGAATGAGTGACAGACACAGAGGGAGAGACAGAGAAATACAGATACAGAGCGAGAGAGAGAAACAGACACAGACACAGGGAGAGAGACAGACAGAGATACTCAGAAAGACTAAGAAGAGACAGTGAGAGACCGAGAAAGAGAAAGAGGGAGAGAGATACAGAGACAAAGAGAGAGAGAGAGAGAGGGGGGCAGAAAGAGACAGACACTGGGGGGGGAGAGAGACAGAGAGAGATGCAGATACAGAGAGAGAGAGAGCGGGAGAGAGAGACACACGAGAGAGAGACACACACACACACACACACACACAGACAGAGAGGTACAGAGACGGGGAGAGAGAGACAGAAAGATGGGGGGAGGAAGACAGGGAGCGAGAGAGAGAAAATTATAGAGGGAGAGAGGGAAGGAGAGACGGGGATAGCAGAGAGGGAGAGAGAACGAGTAAGAGAGAAATACAGCGGGAGAGAGTGAGAGAAAGAGAGAGGGGGAGAGAGAAAGTGATACACACACAGAGGGAGAGAGAGAGACAGACAGAACAAGTGGCAGTGAGACAGAGAGGGAGACAGTGGAGAGAGTCAGAGACAGAGAGAGAAGGAGAGACAGAGAGAGAGTCAGAGACAGGCAGAGAGAGAAACACAGAGAGTGACAGACAGAAAGAGGGAGAGATACAGAAAGAGAGACGGGGTACAGAGGGGGAGAGAGAGATACAGAGTGACCGAGAGAGAGAGAGAGATAGAAAAAGACGGGGACACAGAGAGAGAGGGAGAGACACACAGGGAGAGAGACAGAGACAGACAACGAGGGATATACAGATACAGGGAGAGGGAGAGAGAGAGGCATAGAGACAGAGAGAGAGGCAGAGAGAGATGGCGAAAGAGAGAGACGGACAGAGAGTGAGGACAGAGAGGGTGAGAGGTACAGAAACAGAGACAGACAGAGAGGGGGAGAGTCAGAGATAGGGAGAAAGACAGAGGGGGAGAGGGACAGAGAGGGTGAGAGAGAGGGGGAAGAGAGAGAGTGATACACACAGTGGGCGAGAGAGTGAGAGACAGACAGAACGTGACAGAGAGAGACATACAGAAACAGAGAGAGACAGGGAGGGAGACAGAGTGAACAAGAGGTGGACAGAGAGAGATAAAGAGAGCAGCAGACAAACAGTGTGAGAGAGACAGAGAGACAGATTCAAGTGAGTGTATTGTCATGTGCCCCTGATAGGACAATGACATTCTTGCTCTGCTTCAGCACACAGAACATAGTAGGCATTTACTACAAAACAGATCAGTGTGTCCATATACCATGATATAAATATATACACATGAATAAATTAACTGACAAAGGGCAAATAACAGATAATGGGTTATTAATAATCAGAGTTTTGTCCGAGCCAGGTTTAATAGCCGGATGGCTGTGGGGAAGTAGCTATTCCTGAATCTGGTTGTTGCAGTCTTCAGGCTCCTGTACCTTCTACCTGAAGGTAGCAGGGAGATGAGTGTGTGGCCAGGATGGTGTGGGTCTTTGATGATACTGCCAGCCTTTTTGAGGCAGCGACTGCGATAAATCCCCTCGATGGAAGGAAGGTCGGAGCCGATGATGGACTGGGCAGTGTTTTTGTAGTCTTTTCCTCTCCAGGGCGCTCAAGTTGCCGAACCAAGCCACAATGCAACCGGTCAGCATGCTCTCTACTGTGCACCTGTAGAAGTTAGAGACAAACAGAGAGAGGGGGAGGTAAAGAAAAGGAGTGATAGACACAGAGGGAGAGAGAGATACAGTTACTTAGAGATACAGATACAGAGAGTGAGAGAGAAACAGACAAAGAGTGACAGAGAGAGATACATAGAGAGAGCGAGAGAGTGAAACGGAGAGAGAGAATGAGAGAGAGGCAGTGAGAAAGAGGGGGAGAGAGAGACAGGCAGATACTAAGAGAAAGAGTGAGAGAGACAGAGTAACAGATAGAGAGACATACAGAGACAGAGTGAGAAAGAGTTATAGACAGGGAGAGAGAAAGAGGGGGAACAGAAGGAGATTTACAGAGAGAGGGAGACAGAAACAGACAGAGAAAGATGGTGTCAGAGAGAGAAACAAACAGAGACAGCGAGAAAGAGAGAGAAAGAGCGTGAGTGACAGTGCGACAGAGAGAGAGAAAGAGACAACGAGAGGGGGAAAGAAAGTGACAGACACAGAGGGAGAGAGAGAGACAGAGAAACAGAGACAGACACAAGGAGAGAGAGAGGGACTGAGAGAGGGAGACAAAGTGTGAGACAGAGAGAGACGGAGAGATACAGAGGGAGAGAGGTACATAGACAGCGTGAGAGAAAGAAGGGAGAGAGACAGCGAGAGGGGAAGAGAAAGAAAAAGTGACAGATACAGGAGAGAGAGAGAGAGACAGATAGAGAGACATAGATAGATAGATGGAGAGAGAGGGGTACAGAGAGAGAGAGACAGGGAAAGACAGTCGGGGGAGACAGAGAGAGACATACAGAGGATTAGAGAGAGAGAGACGGAGAGTGAGAGACAGTGAGAAAGAGAGAGTGATAGACAGAGGGAGAGAGACAGAGCAGACATACAGAGAGACAGTGACACACACACAGAAAGAGAGAGAGCAAGAGAAAGCCAGAAAGAGAGAGAGACAGACAGACACAGAGGGGAAGAGAAAGAAAGAGAGACAGACACAGAGGGAGAGAGAGAGAGAGTGAGAGAGAGCGAGGCTGAGAGAAACAGACAGAAAGAGAAAGATAGACACACAAAGGGAGACAGAGAGAGAGAGAGAGTAAGAGAGAGATAGTGTGAGAGACAGAGAGAGAGGGAGAGAGATACAGACAGAGATACTCAGAGGTAGACAGTGAGAGAGAGAGAGAGGTGCATAGTCAGAGAGAGAGAGGGAGGCAGAGAAAGAGTGTCAGAGACAGATAGAGACAGGGATAGGGAGAGAGAGAGAGACACACACACACAGAGGGGAGAGAAATAAAAAGTGAGAGAGAGAGAGAGAGACCGAGACAGACAGAGAGACAGACAGATATACT
Source organism: Leucoraja ocellata (assembly GCA_036785375.1). NCBI lineage: Eukaryota > Metazoa > Chordata > Chondrichthyes > Rajiformes > Rajidae > Leucoraja > Leucoraja ocellata. The sequence continues at coordinate 193,090 of JAWMAR010000800.1, read as the reverse complement.
CTGAGAGTGAGAGACAGAGTAGGGGAGACAGAGAGAGAGATACAGAGGCGGGAGAGGCAGATAGAAGGAAACAGAGAGAGAGACGGAGGGATGGAGAAAGAGAAACAGAGACAGACTCGGAGAGAGAGAGACAGCAAGAGAGATACAGATAGACAGAGAGATAGAGAGGGCGACAGTGAGAGATAGAGAGAGACGGGCAGTTAGTGACAGAGAGAACCAGAGAGAGAAGAGAAAGATACAGAGAGAGAGAGACAGACACGGAGGGAGAGACAACGAGAGATACAAATACCGAGAGTGAGAGACGGATAGATCAAGAGAGAGAGAGAGAGAGAGAGGCAGACAGACCAAGAGATAGACAGAGAGAGAGGAGAGAAAGAAAAGAGAGACAGAGGCAGAGAGAGTGACAGACAGTTACAGAGAGAGAGAAAGAGAGAGATGGAGAGAGACAGAGAGAGATAGCGAGAGAGGCAGACAGAGAGAGGGAGAGAGAGAGAAAGAGACAGAAGTGAGAGAGAGAGTGCTGGAGTAATTCAGTGGGTGGGGCAGCATGTGTGGAGAAGATAGACACAAAGTGCTGGAGTAACTCAGCGGGTCAGGCAGCATCTATGGAGAATGAATGGGTGACATTTTTTTGTCAAGACCATTCTTTGATTTAGCGCGGAAACAGGTATTTTGGCCCACGGAGTCCGGGCCGGCCAGCGATCACCCTGTACACTAGAACTATCCTACACACATTAGGGACAATTTAACAATTTTGCAGAGACTGATTAATCTACAATCCTCAACGTCTTTGAAATGTTGGAGGAAACCGGAGTACCCGGAGTAAAAACCCACGCAGGTCAAAGGGAGAACGTACAAACTCCACAGAGACAGCTCCCATAGTCAGGATCGAGCCCGGGTCTCTGGCGGTGAGGCAGCAACTGTACCACTGCGCCACTGTGCAGCGCAGAATTATATAACGGTTTCCACCGCCATAAACGCACCCAATATGTGCCATAATGCCCTGTTTGCCAGCTTGTTGACCCTCTGTGTTCCCCTCCTGCAGGGTTTAGGAGTCGTTGCTATGGATGGAAAGACGGGGACCTGAGCAGCCATTGAGGGCGGCCAGGGTGCCAGTGAGCCCCTTCCCTCCATCTGCTCGTGTGTGGGTTGAGCTTCGAGCTGCTGAGCTGCGATGGAGGACCACATGACGGAACACAACAAGGAGAAGCGTTATGAGTGTGACGTGTGTGGCCAGGCCTGTCAGTACCCGAGCCAGCTGGAGATCCACCGGCGGGTGCACACGGGAGAACGCCTCTTCGAGTGCTCGGAGTGCGGCAAGAGCTTCACCCGCTCCAGCCACCTGCTGCGGCACAACCGCGTGCACTCCGGCGAGAGGCCCTTCACCTGCTCCGACCTGCGGCAAGAGCTTCAAGATGGCACAACATTTGAAATTGCACTGGCGGGTGCACAGCAGTGAGCGGCCCTTCACCTGCCCCGACTGCGGGAAAGACTTCAAGTCGTCCTCGCACCTGAAGGAGCACAAGCGCCTGCACACCGGGGAGCAGCCCTACACCTGCAGCGACTGTGGCAAGGGCTTCATCCGCACAAGGAACCTGCTGGTGCACCAGCGCACCCACACCGGCGAGCGCCCCTACACCTGTGCCCAATGTGGCAACAGCTTCACCCGGGCCAGTCATCTGCTGGTGCACCAGCGCACCCACACTGGCGAGCGCCCCTACACCTGTGCCCAGTGCGGAAAGGACTTCACCCACTCCAGCAACCTGCGGGTGCACCAGCGCTCCCATACCGGCGAGCGCCCCTACACTTGCGCCCAGCGCGGCAAGGCCTTCAACCATTCCAGTTACCTGCGGGTACACCAGCGCACCCACACCTGCGAGCGCCCCTACACCTGCGCCCAGTGCGGCAAGGGCTTCACCCGCTCCTCCAAGCTGCTGTCCCATCAGCGGGTGCACGCCGACGACCGTCCCATCCCCAGCCCGGTGTGTGGAGAGCGCTTTGCCATGGCCTCCCACGCCCTGCTTCACCAACGCATGCACACCAGTGGCCAGCCCTACGACTGCCCGTACTGCGGTGAGGACTTTGACGACTTGCGGAGGTTGCGGCAACACCGGCGGGTCCACGCCGGCGAGCAGCTGCTCCCACTGTGACAAGAGAGCACGGGGGCTGCGGGAGCACCAGCGATAACACACCAGAGTGAGACCCTTTGTGTGCGATGAGTGTGGCAAGGCACACTTGTAAACCACTAAACTACTCGTACGGTCCTTGAAAGCCCTGGAATTTGAAACTGTTTCAAGGCCCTGAAAGTCCACGGATTTATCACAGGTCCTTGTACGTGCTTGAAAATGTATTTTATCTGATAAAAGTATTAATTCAAGCAGTAATATGGTGTTTTTTCAACCTTTTTAATGGGTAATTTTATTAAAAGTCAGGAAAGATTGTTAGATATGTTTGCCAATGACGTTCCCTGTTGGAGGGAGGGGAGCAGAGTTAGACCTGGCTGTCTGCATCGTGAGGTTGTGGGCCTGGTACTGAGATGACGGCTTTGGCCCGCTGGTGGCTGGTGGAGTGTGAGGGTGTGGATGAGTGTGTGTGTGGGAGTGTGTGTGTGTATGGCTGAGTGTGTGTGTGAGAGTGTGTGTGGGTGTGTATGGGTGAGTGTGAATGGGTAAGTGAGAGAGAGTGTAAGGGAGTGGGGATGAGTGTGGGTGAGGGAGAGGGGGTGTGGGTGAGAGTGTAAGGGAGTGTGGGTTAGAGTGGGTGAGTGTGAGGCAGTGTGTAGGTAAGTGAGTGTGTGTGGTTGAGGGAGTGTATGGGTGAGTGTGCAGGTGAGTGAGTGTTTGTGGGGGTGAGTGTGTGCATGGGTGAGTGTGTGGTTGAGGGAGTGTATGGGTGAGTGTGGGCGAGTGAGTGTGGAAGTGTGGGTATGTGGGGGAGAGTGAGTGTGTGTCGGAGTGTGTGGGTATACGTGTTGGTTAACCTTGATTGGTGGCTACAAGTTTTGTTTTGAATTTCTTCCATTTGTTTTACTTAAGTTATTTTGTGTGTTCATTAAATTTATAAAACTGACATTTCTTTATGTTTTTCTACGGCCAGCAAAAATGTGCCAGATATATAATGTGGCCCTTCCTCATGGTGAAAGGTTTGGAGGCCCCTGTTGTAAGGTATAATTTAAACAAAATGACAGTATAAATTACGGGTAAAGCATGAAAATGGTGTCATATCAAGGTCTAATTATCAACAATGTCATGTGTAAAGGATACGTCTCTCTAACTAGAGTAAACAAGCGAGGAACATGTATCATGTTACAAGTAGGTGTAGGTGTAATATATATATTTTCAATATGACAAGTGTAAACAAGCAAGGAGTTGGTGTCAATTTAAGGTATGATTATCACACATTTTCTGTGTAAATTAAGAAGTGACAAACAAGTGAAATGTGTTATTTTACGGTACAATAAATTACAGTATAGATTTAGGGTAAATGGGCAAGAAAATGGTGTAATTTCAAGGTGCAATTACCAACATTTTCTGGACCCCAATCTCTCTTCCTCTTATTCCAGTTATTTTCCTATCTCACGCCTGATGACTGGAGGTCAGTGCGACAGGCCTGTAGTCTTTAATACCAGCAATCCTTGTCTTTTTGGGTACAGGGACAATAGTGGAGACTTTGAAGCAGGCAGGGACAGTACAGGTTTGCATGGACTGGTTGAAAAGCAAAGTTTTCTGTTATCATGGTTTCACATTGGCCAACTAAGAGATGAGAAAATGGACCATCAGTGCTCTATTGAAGTATGAATATAGATAAATTAACAATCTTGTGTGTCATTAATTATTATGTAGTTTAGTCTCATTCTGTGCAACATGGACCATTGACTGATCACCTCCTCAGATTTCCTTGAAAATCAGTGCCTGTATATCAGAGCACACAAGTAACACAACAGAAAACAAGGTCTCAACTCCAAATTCCAATGGGCATTTGGCAATTTTATGAACTATATCAAAGGTTCATAACTTTGAAGGAACTTTGAGTTGAAAGTTGAATTTTCTGCTGTGTTCTTTGTACCAGGGGTGTGCAAAACATGATTTTCAATCAACTCTTACCTGGTGACCACCCAACTTGCTGTCATTTGGTACAGATTCAAATCATCCAATACCAAGCAATTTATGTACAAGTCTCCGATAAACCATCAGAAGGAGAGAGGGAGAGGGAAAGATAGAGTAGAGGAGAGAGGAGGGGAGAGAGAGAGAGAGAGGGAAAAATAGAGAGGAGAGGCAAGAGAGAAAGAGAGGGATGAATTTTAAAGGAATTGCCGCATTCACTTTCGGAGCAGATTTGCAAGTTTGACCCCAGCGTCTGAAAAAGGGGCTCTGTCCGAAACGTTGCCTATTTCCTTCGCTCCATAGATGCTGCTTCATCCGCTGAATTACTCCAGCATTTGTGTCTACCACCATTCAATCGTTAGTTAACTTCCGAGTGGAGGCGTGCGTGGAAGGTGTGTGTGTGTGCGGGCACACAATACTCCAGGTGTGATCTCACTAGGGCCCTGTACAACTGCAGAAGGACCTCTTTGCTCCTGTAAACTCCTCTTGTTATGAAGGCCAACAGGCCAAAACTGCACACAATTCTCCAGATGTGGTCTCAATCTGACCCTGTACAACTGCAGAAGGACTTCTTAGCTCCAACTCAACTCTTTCTCAGTTTTCTTTAGTGTCCTTTCCAAATAAAATGAAAACATATTTTACACTTTGTAGACAACTGAATGTTTGAAATATGTTCTTCAGCCAGTTTAGTTTAGAGATACAGCACAGAAACAGGCCCTTCGGCCCACCGAGTCCGTGCCGACCAGCGATCTCCGCACACTAACACACACACACACACACACACATGGGGGACAATTTACAATCTTTACCAGAAGCCAATTAACATACAAACCCGCACATCTTTGGAGTGTGGAAGGAAACCGGAACGCCCGGAGAAACCCCACGCAGGCACGGGGAGAGAACATGCAAACTCCGCACAGACAGCACCCGTGGTCGGGATGGAACCAGGGTCTCTGGCGCCGTGAGGCGGAAACTCTACCGCTGGGCCACCGTGATGACCAGAGAGGGAGGGAGAGGTGAATACTTCTCTTTCCCTCATCCCTCTCACTCTCTCTCTCCATCACGCTCTTTCTCACTCTCTCCCTCTCTCTTTCTCTCCCTTACCCTCTGCTTCTCTCTCTCTCTCTCCTTCCACTTTCTCCCTCTCTCTCCTTCCCCCTCTTTCTCCCTCTCTCCCTCTCAATCTCTTCAAAACTTCCTAAAAACGTTCTCAAAAGTTTCTGAAAACTTTTCAAAACTCTCCTAAACTGTCTCTCCCACTCATTCCCTCCTCTCTCTCTCACATTCATTCCCTCCTCTCTCTCTCCCTCCTTTTTCCTCTCCATCCCACCGTCAATGCACCAAATAACAACAAAAAACCAACCCGGAACCAACGTCCGGCGTTTCTCCCTCCACCCGGACATATTAGACCCGCCGTCCCGCTTTGCCAGCGCCGATGCGCCGCCCTAAAGCGTTCCCCCTCCCGCCGGAAGCGCCTTTGTGGACGAGAGGTTCGTCACTCAACGGTGCGGGAATGCAGTTGTGAAGATCAGGTGAGAATAAAAGCGCCGAAATGCAGCGGGAGAGGCAGCAATGCAGCCAGTGATGCATGCATTCCCTTTAATGCAGCAGGGGGAGCATGCACAGGCGCTGGCAGGCCGACCCCCCTCTTCCCTCTCTCTCCCTCCCTCTCTCTCGCCCCTCTCTCTGCCCCCTCTGTCCCTCTCCCTCTCCCTCTCCCTCTCTCTCTCCCTCTCCCTCCATCCCTGGTGAGACCACACCTGGAATATTCTGTGCAGTTTTGGTCTCCCAGTTTATAACCATAAAACAATTACAGCACGGAAACAGGCCATCTCGGCCCTACAAGTCCGTGCCAAACAATTATTTTCCCCTAGTCCCATCTACCTGCCCTCAGACCATAACCCTCCATTCCTTTCCCATCCATATAACTATCCAATTAATTTTTAAGTGCTAAAATCGAACCTGCATCCACCACCTTCACTGGAAGCTCATTCCACACAGCTACCACTCTCTGAGTAAAGAAGTTCCCCCTCATGTTACCCCTAAACTTCTGTCCCTTAATTCTCAAGTCATGTCCTCTTGTTTGAATCTTCCCTACTCTCAATGGGAAAAGCTTGTCCACGTCAACTCTGTCAATCCCTCTCATCATTTTAAAGACCTCTATCAAGTCCCCCCTTAACCTTCTGCGCTCCAGAGAATAAAGACCTAACTTATTCAACCTATCTCTGTAACTTAGTTGCTGAAACCCAGGCAACATTCTAGTAAATCTTCTCTGTACTCTTCATTTTGTTGGCATCATTCCTATAATCGGGCGACCAAAATTGTACACCATACTCCAGATTTGGTCTCACCAATGCCTTGTACAATTTTAACATAACATCCCAACTTCTATACTCAATGCTCTGATTTATAAAGGCTAGCACACCAAAAGCATTATTTACCACCCTATCTACATGAGATTCCACCTTCAGGGAACTATGCACAGTTATTCCCTGATCTCTCTGTTCAACTGCATTCTTCAATTCCCTACCATTTACCATGTAAATCCTATTTTGATTTGTCCTGCCAAGATGGAGCACCTCACACTTATCAGCATTAACCTCCATCTGCCATCTTTCAGTCCATTCTACCAAATGGCCTAAATCTCTCTGTAGACTTTGGAAATCTACTTCATTATCCACAACACCACATATCCACAACATCATCGGCATACTTATTAATCCAATTTACCACACCATCATCCAGATCATTGATGTACATGACAAACAACAGTGGACCCAACACCGATCCCTGAGGCACCCCCCTAGTCACCTGCTTCCAACCCGACAAACAGCCATCCACCATTACTCTCTGGCGTCTCCCATTCAGCCACTGTTGAATCCATCTTGCTACTCCTGCATTTATACCCAACAATTGAACCTTCTTAACCAACCTTCCATGAGGAACCTTGTCAAAGGCCTTACTAATTTCCATACAGACAACATCCACTATTTATCCAGATGCTTCTATATATTATCTCTAAGTATCTTTTCCATTAATTTGCCCACCACTGAAGTCAAACTAACAGGTCTATAATTGCTAGCTTTACTCTTAGAACCCTTTTTAAACAATGGAACAACATGCGCAGTACGCCAATCCTCGGGCACTATTCCCGTTTCTAATGACATTTGAAATATTTCTGTTATAGCCCCTGCTATTTCTAAGCTAACTTCCCTCAATGTCCTAGGGAATATCCTGTCAGGACATGGAGACTTATCCACTTTTATATTTTTCAAAGGTGTCAGCACTTATTTTTCTTTGAATCTCATAGTATCCATAGCTACTCTACTTGCTTCTAGCCTTTCTCCAATCAAAAATCTCAAACCTAGGCCCAGTTCTGACCCTCTCCATAATTATATTGAAACTAATGGTATTGTGATCACTGGACCCAAAGTGCTCCCCAACGCATACCTCCGCCACCTAACCTGTCTCATTTCCTAACAGGAGGTCCAGCACTGCCCCTTCTCTAGTAGGTACCTCTATGTATTGTTGCAAAAAACTATAGTGCACACATTTTACAAACTCCAAACCATCCAGCCCATTTACAGAATGTGCTTCCCAGTCTATGTGTGGAAAATTCATATCTCCCACAATCACTACCTTGTGCTTACTACTAATATCTGCGATCTCCTTACATATTTGCTCTTCCAATTCTCGATCCCCATTTGGCGGTCTATAATACACCCCTAAAAGTGTTGCTACACTTTTCCCACTTCTCAGTTCCACCCAAATAGCCTCCCTAGATGAGCCCTCCAATCTATCCTGCCAAAGCACTGCTGTAATATCTTCCCTGATAAGCAATGCAACACCTCCACCTCTTGCCCCTCCAATCCTATCACACCTGAAACAACGAAATCCTGGAATATTTAGTTTCCAATCACAGCCCTCCTGCAACCATGTTTCACTGATCGCCACAACATCATACTTCCAGGTATCTATCCAGACTCTAAGCTCATCCACCTTTCTTACAAGGCTCCTAGCATTAAAATATGCACATTTAAGAAACCCACCTCCTCTTATTCTCTGTTTATTTTCTTTTTCTTCTTTCTCCCCTAGATTTTGGTTCCGAGTGCTTCCCTTCTCCGCCTCCTGCCTCACACTCTGTCTACTAGCTTTCTCTATTTGAGTCCCTCCCCCAACCATTCTAGTTTAAAGTCTCCCAAGTAGCATTTGTAAATATCCCCGCCAGGATATTGGTCCCCCTCGAGTTCAAGTGCAACCCGTCCTTTCTGTACAGGTCACACCTTCCCCAAAAGAAGTCCCAATGATCCAGAAACTTGAATCCCTGCCCTCTGCACCAGTCCCTCATCCACGCATTTATCCTCCACCTCGCTCCATTCCTACTCTCACTGTCGCGTGGCACAGGCAGTAATCCTGAGATTGTTACTTTTTGGTCCTTTTTCTTAACTGTCCTCCCAACTCCCTAATCTTGGACGCGTTGAGACACATCCGAGACCCTGGCACCAGGGAGGCAGACCACCATCCGGGTCTCCCAACTGCGTCCACAGAATTGCATATCCGACCCCCTAACTATAGAGTCTCCAATCAGTATTGCCCTCTTTTTTCCCCTCCTTCCCCCTACCTTTCCCCCACGGCAGGCTGTCCCCCCCAACCGTACTCAAACAGGAGTACATGTACTTATTTTCAAGGTGTACAGACACTGGGGTACTCACTCATTCCTGCCTCTGCCCCTTGCCCTTCCTAAGCGTGACCCGCATGTCTGTCTCCCGTGGTTTTGGAGTGACCACCTCCCTATAACTCCTCTCTATGACCTCCTCACTCTCCCTGACCAGACAGAGGTCATCAAGCTGCTGCTCCAGGTTCCTAATTTGAGGAAGGACATTCTTGATATTGAGGGAGTGCTGAGTAGGTTCACCAGGTTAATTCCCGGGATGGCGGGACTGTCATATGCTGAGAGAATGGAGCGGCTGTGGGCTTGTACACTCTGGAGTTTAGAAGGATGAGAGGCGATCTTATTTAAATATATAAGATTGTTAAGGGTATGGACACGCTAGAGGCAGGAAACATGTTCCTGATGTTGGGGGAGTCCAGAACCAGGGGCCACAGTTTAAGAATAAGGCGCCGGCCATTTAGAACGGAGATGAGGAGAAACTTTTCCACCCAGAGAGTTGTGAGTGTGGGATTTTTTTACCTCAGAAGGCGGTGGAGGCCGGTTCTCTGGATGTTTTCTTTCAAGAGAGAGCTAGATAGGGCTCTTAAAGATAGCGGAGTCAGGGGATATGGGGAGAAGAGAGGAACTGGGTACTGATTGGCCATGATCACATTGAATGGCGGTGCTGGCTGGAAGGGCCGAATGGCCTCCTCCTGCACCTGTTGTTTATTGTCCAGGGAAGGTGATTTGTTAGACAAAAATGCTGGAGAATCTCAGCGTGTGAGGCAGCATCTATGGGGTGAAGGATATGGTTCTTGAGTCTGAAGAAGGGTCTCGACCCGAATCATCACCTATTCCTTCGCTCCATAGATGCTGCCTCATCTGCTGAGTTACTCCAGCATTTTGTGCCCACCTTCCATTTTCCAGCATCTGCAGTTCCTTCTTAAACATTTAGACGATATTGTTGTCTCGTTTATTCCATTCCATTGCGGCTCTTACAAAGAACGAGTCCTTATAAATATCTGTCCTGGACAACGGTGGTTCTATTTGCAGATCATTTCTCTTTCCTGTCCTATGTGTTGAGTACGTTATGTATCTGTCTGCAGTTAGGCCCACGGTTGGCAGGAATGGATCTATGTTCACCCAAATCCTCTGTCCCAGAGAGGGACGGAGACACAGAGAGAGAGAGACACTGAGTGAGAGGGAGGGAGAGAGGGAGAGAGGGAGAGAGAGAGAGAGAGGGAGAGAGGGAGAGAGGGAGAGAGAGAGAGAGAGTAAAGGAAACCAGCTGCAAAATAGAAGCTGGTGTGAATTCAGTGTGCGGAGAGAGAGACGGACAGACAGACAGAAAGAGAGAGAAAGAGACAGAGAGGGACACAGATACACAGAGAGGGAGAGAGATACAGCGCGGAAACAAGCTCTTCAGCCCAACTTGCCCACACTGGCCAAAATCAACACTAGTCCCAGCCCGACCAACCTGCTCCATCTACACTAGTCCCACCCCAACCAACATGCCCCATCTACACATGCCCCTACCCGACCAACATGCCCCAACTACACTAGTCCCACCCCGACCAACATGCCCATCTACACTAGTCCCACCCCGACCAACATGCCCCATCTACACTAGTCCCACCCCGACCAACATGCCCCATCTTCACTAGTCCCACCCCGACCAACATGCCCCATCTACACTAGTCCCACCCCGAGCAACATGCCCCATCTACACTAGTCCCACCCGGACCAACATGCCCCATCTACACTAGTCCCACCACTACCAACATGCCCCATCTACACTAGTCCCACCCCGCCCAACATGCCCCATCTACACTAGTCCCACCCCGACCAACATGCCCCATCTATACTAGTCCCACCCCGACCAACATGACCCATCTACACTAGTCCCACCCCGACCAACATGCCCCATGTACACTAGTCCCACCCCGACCAACATGCCCCATCTACACTAGTCCCACGCCGACCAACATGCCTCATCTACACCAGTCCCACCCCGACCAACATTCCCCATCTACACTTGTCCCACCCTGACCAACATGCCCCATCTACACTAGTCCCACCCGAGCAACATGCCCCATCGACACTAGTCCCACCCCGACCAACATGCCCCATCTACACTAGCCCCACCCCAACCAACATGCCCCATCTACACTAGTCCCACCCCGACCACATGCCCCATCTACACATGGCCCACCCCGACCAACATGTCCCATCTACACTAGTCCAACCCCAACCAACATGACCCATCTACACTAGTCCCACCCCGACCAACATGCCCCAATATACACAAGCCCCACCTCGACTAACATGCCCCATCTACACGACCCACCCCGACCAACATGACCCGACTACACTAGACGCACCCCGACCAACATGCCCCATCGACACTAGTCCCACCCCGACCAACATGCCGCATCTACACTAGTCCCACCCCGACCACATGCCCCATCTACACTAGTCCCACCCCGACCAACATGCCCCACCTACACTAGGCCCACCCCGAACAACATGTTCCATCTACACTAGTCCCAACCTGACCAAAATGCCCCATCTACACTAGTCCCACCGACAAACATGCCCCATCTACACTAGTCCCACCGACCAACATGTGCCATCTACACTAGTCCCACCCCGACCAACATGCCCCATCTACACTAGTCCCACCCCGAGCAACATGCCCCATCTACACTAGTCCCACCCCGACCAACGTGCCGCATCTACATTAGTCCCACCGAATCCAACATGTCCCATCTACACTAGTCCCACCCCGACCAACATGACCCAACTACACTAGACCCACCCCGACCAACATGCCCCATCGACACTAGTCCCACCCCGACCAACATGACCCAACTTCACTAGACCCACCCCGACCAACATGCCCCATCGACACTAGTCCCACCACGACCAACATGCCGCATCTACACTAGTCCCACCCCGACCACATGCCCCATCTACACTAGTCCCACCCCGACCACATGCCCCATCTACACTAGTCCCACCCCGACCAACATGCCCCACCTACACTAGGCCCACCCCGATCAACATGTTCCATCTACACTAGTCCCACCCCGACCACATGCCCCATCTACACTAGTCCCACCGACCAACATGCCCCATCTACACTAGTCCCACCTCGACCAACATGCCCCATCTACACTAGTCCCACCCCGACCAACTTGCCCCATCTACACTAGTCCCAACCTGACCAACATGCCCCTTCTACACTAGTCCCACCGACCAACATGTGCCATCTACACTAGTCCCACCCCGACCAACATGCCCCATCTACACTAGTCCCACCCCGACCAACATGCCCCATCTACACTAGTCCCACCCCGACCAACGTGCCGCATCTACATTAGTCCCACCCCATCCAACATGTCCCATCTACACTAGTCCCACCCCGACCACATGCCCCATCTACACTAGTCCCACCGACCAACATGCCCCATCTACACTAGTCCCACCTCGACCAACATGCCCCATCTACACTAGTCCCACCCCGACCAACTTGCCCCATCTACACTAGTCCCAACCTGACCAACATGCCCCTTCTACACTAGTCCCACCCCGACCACATGCCCCATCTACACATGGCCCACCCCGACCAACATGTCCCATCTACACTAGTCCAACCCCAACCAACATGACCCATCTACACTAGTCCCACCCCGACCAACATGCCCCAATATACACAAGCCCCACCTCGACTAACATGCCCCATCTACACGACCCACCCCGACCAACATGACCCGACTACACTAGACGCACCCCGACCAACATGCCCCATCGACACTAGTCCCACCCCGACCAACATGCCGCATCTACACTAGTCCCACCCCGACCACATGCCCCATCTACACTAGTCCCACCCCGACCAACATGCCCCACCTACACTAGGCCCACCCCGAACAACATGTTCCATCTACACTAGTCCCAACCTGACCAAAATGCCCCATCTACACTAGTCCCACCGACAAACATGCCCCATCTACACTAGTCCCACCGACCAACATGTGCCATCTACACTAGTCCCACCCCGACCAACATGCCCCATCTACACTAGTCCCACCCCGAGCAACATGCCCCATCTACACTAGTCCCACCCCGACCAACGTGCCGCATCTACATTAGTCCCACCGCATCCAACATGTCCCATCTACACTAGTCCCACCCCGACCAACATGACCCAACTACACTAGACCCACCCCGACCAACATGCCCCATCGACACTAGTCCCACCCCGACCAACATGACCCAACTTCACTAGACCCACCCCGACCAACATGCCCCATCGACACTAGTCCCACCACGACCAACATGCCGCATCTACACTAGTCCCACCCCGACCACATGCCCCATCTACACTAGTCCCACCCCGACCACATGCCCCATCTACACTAGTCCCACCCCGACCAACATGCCCCACCTACACTAGGCCCACCCCGATCAACATGTTCCATCTACACTAGTCCCACCCCGACCACATGCCCCATCTACACTAGTCCCACCGACCAACATGCCCCATCTACACTAGTCCCACCTCGACCAACATGCCCCATCTACACTAGTCCCACCCCGACCAACTTGCCCCATCTACACTAGTCCCAACCTGACCAACATGCCCCTTCTACACTAGTCCCACCGACCAACATGTGCCATCTACACTAGTCCCACCCCGACCAACATGCCCCATCTACACTAGTCCCACCCCGACCAACATGCCCCATCTACACTAGTCCCACCCCGACCAACGTGCCGCATCTACATTAGTCCCACCCCATCCAACATGTCCCATCTACACTAGTCCCACCCCGTCCAACATGCCCCAACTACACTAGACCCACCCCGACCAACATGCCCCATCGACACTAGTCCCACCCCGACCAACATGCCGCATCTACACTAGTCCCAACCCGACCACATGCCCCATCTACACTAGTCCCACCCCGAACAACATGTTCCATCTACACTAGCCCAACCTGACCAACATGCCCCATCTACACTAGTCCCACCGACCAACATGTGCCATCTACACTAGTCCCACCCCGACCAACATGCCCCATCTACACTAGTCCCACCCCGACCAACATGCCCCATCTACACTAGTCCCACCCCGACCAACGTGCCGCATCTACATTAGTCCCACCCCATCCAACATGTCCCATCTACACTAGTCCCACCCCGACCAACATGCTCCATCTACACTAGTCCTACCGCGACCACATGCCCCATCTACACTAGTCCCACCCCGCCCAACATGCCCCATCTACACTAGTCCCACCCCGACCAACATGCCCCATCTACACTAGTCCCACCCCGACCAACATGACCCATCTACACTAGTCCCACCCCGACCAACATGCCCCAATATACACAAGCCCCACCTCGACTAACATGCCCCATCTACACAAGTCCCACCCCGACCAACATGACCCAACTACACTAGACCCACCCCGACCAACATGCCTCATGTACACTAGTCGCACCCCGACCAACATGCCCCATCTACACTAGTCCCACCCCAACCAACATGCCCCATCTTCACTAGTCCCACCCCGACCAACATGCCCCATCTACACTAGTCCCACCACTACCAACATGCCCCATCTACACTAGTCCCACCCCGCCCAACATGCCCCATCTACACTAGTCCCACCCTGACCAACATGCCCCATCTATACTAGTCCCACCCCGACCAACATGACCCATCTACACTAGTCCCACCCCGACCAACATGCCCCATCTACACTAGTCCCACGCCGACCAACATGCCTCATCTACACCAGTCCCACCCCGACCAACATTCCCCATCTACACTTGTCCCACCCTGACCAACATGCCCCATCTACACTAATCCCACCCGAGCAACATGCCCCATCGACACTAGTCCCACCCCGACCAACATGCCCCATCTACACTAGCCCCACCCCAACCAACATGCCCCATCTACACTAGTCCCACCCCGACCACATGTCCCATCTACACATGGCCCACCCCGACCAACATGTCCCATCTACACTAGTCCAACCCCAACCAACATGACCCATCTACACTAGTCCCACCCCGACCAACATGCCCCAATATACACAAGCCCCACCTCGACTAACATGCCCCATCTACACTAGTCCCACCCCGACCAACATGCCGCATCTACACTAGTCCCACCCCGACCACATGCCCCATCTACACTAGTCCCACCCCGACCAACATGCCCCACCTACACTAGGCCCACCCCGAACAACATATTCCATCTACACTAGTCCCAACCTGACCAAAATGCCCCATCTACACTAGTCCCACCGACCAACATGCCCCATCTACACTAGTCCCACCAACCAACATGTGCCATCTACACTAGTCCCACCCCGACCAACATGCCCCATCTACACTAGTCCCACCCCGACCAACATGCCCGATCTACACTAGTCCCACCCCGACCAACGTGCCGCATCTACATTAGTCCCACCCCATCCAACATGTCCCATCTACACTAGTCCCACCCCGACCAACATGCTCCATCTACACTAGTCCTACCGCGACCACATGCCCCATCTACACTAGTCCCACCCCGCCCAACATGCCCCATCTACACTAGTCCCACCCCGACCAACATGCCCCATCTACACGTCCCACCACGACCAACATGACCCATCTACACTAGTCCCACCCCGACCAACATGCCCCAATATACACAAGCCCCACCTCGACTAACATGCCCCATCTACACAAGTCCCACCCCGACCAACATGACCCAACTACACTGAAAAAGCTACTTATTTTAACTACTAAACCAGGTTCGCTTCTTAATAAACAGACACCACACAAACGGTTTGGTAGACC
The DNA here is from genome assembly GCA_036785375.1 of Leucoraja ocellata. Classification (NCBI taxonomy): domain Eukaryota; kingdom Metazoa; phylum Chordata; class Chondrichthyes; order Rajiformes; family Rajidae; genus Leucoraja; species Leucoraja ocellata. Next base: position 177,472 of record JAWMAR010000800.1, on the reverse strand, counting down.
AGTTTAAAACTTTACTTAACATCGGCCGATGGAAGGGAGGGAGAACTCCAGTCAAGTGACCAACACAGACACTTGACTGTGCTCAGTCACCTCCCTTGAACAACAGAATTACATTGCTTTAAATAGGTTTTTTTGTCCCCTTATCACATTCCACAGACATTAGTCATGGTCAGAAGTACTGGAAAAGGTTTCCACAGAATGCATCACATCAAACCTTTTTTTTTTACATGGTACAAGATATACTAAAAACATTGTCCATTTGTTTTATCTCCAAATAGACCACCCTTGCTCTGGTCGCTGCTTCCTCTGTCATTTGGTCCCTCATAAACATAGGTTATTTGTTTACAAAGATGTGACTGTTTATTTCTCTCTTCCTTTATCGCCTCCTCCCCATAAACATTGGTTTATGGCATCTCCCTGTGAAGATATCTCTCTAGCTCCTTCACTTGGGAGACAATGTTATCTCACACACCCCTGCAACCTGAGGCAAGCCTAATTTGAGACTAAATATAAGCTGTAAGCTAGCCCAGAAACCAATTTAATATCTTCTTATATTCTTTACTAAAATTCAGCTTCATCATTCCATCCTTTTATCAAAATTTTGATAACAACTACAGTCCTTCCTGAGTACATACGAAAGACCATAAGCATCTCATCAGACAATTTAATAGTACACTAGTAACACAATCAATTCATAGTGGACAATCGTTCCACAAGTCCCTCCAAACATTTTAAATGGCCACCAACCTCCCCCGGACGTGACACTATAATATACTACCATAGGACAGGAAAAGGATCATAAAAATTGCTCAGCCTTTATTCGGCTTCGCTTGGAATTCCCCATGTGCTGGTGTAACTGGTTCATGCTTCTCTTGTGTGACACTGCATTTGCAACATAACAATGCCCTGTCACAAATATACTGTTTCCTTAAAATACACCAGTGCCTTGGTTGTGGCAAAAACAGGTAGATTTAACTGGCCTTTGCAGACCTCTTACTGTCTGTAGTCAGGGTATCTTTGCTGTGCTTGTCATGTTTGACTTCAATCTTGTTTAAAAGGAGGTGTGTACCATCCTTTAAATGTGTTTTAGTCCGCAAGTTTGCCATTCTGAAGAAAGTTCAGTCCATGTGGGCTGGGCCACCCCAGAATAAAGGAGCATCAATAACCCATCGTCCTTGTTTCCACAAACTGTTCACAGTCAATCAAATGTATCCAGCGATGATGATCTTTCATCTTTACAGCAGTTCATGTTGTTAGCAACACTTGGTTGTTTCTTTTCAATACAGTTTCAATTTCTTCTTGTCCCAGCACCCCCATCGTATAGCTTTTATGGCTCCCAGCAAAGCTCCTCCAACCTGGGAATGTAGATCTGGCAAGACATGGGTTAATTGCTGACCATACATAATTAGTTAATTGCACAGGGCCTGTTAGTGGCTTCCCCCCACTCTCCAGGGGTAATAAAAAGTTGTAAATCTTGTCCACCAGCTTAGTTTCACCAGCACTTTTGTCCCCCTTTGATCCTCCATTTTCCTTCTTAACACTTCCCTGTGAATTTAGTCTTTAATCCGATTATATCCGAAGAGGCTCTCCCCACCTAAATATTCAATTCTCCAAATATGTTCTCTTCCCCAATCTACTTTATCTTCTCACCTTTTATCCCTCATTGTGAGTTCCCTCAAACCTCCTTTTTTAAGTCACAAAACAATTTTTTCATTTACCTTCATTTCTCTCACACAGCCCATGCTTCAACATCTTTGTTTGCTTGAAAACAGTAATCTTGCTTCATTTGCATTTTAAAAGACAACCTCTGTTATCATATCAAAACAATCTTTTCCAAAAGAACTCATTCAGAATCAGTAATCAATAATACATTTACTTTTCTCTGTAATTTTGACATTTCCAATCTCATTTAACACTTTAATCGGGATGAGTCTTTTTTAAACTTGGTTCAAAAGATCTATAATCATCCAACACATTAGCACACCATAACCTTTGTAAATTTGCATTTTAAAGGACAACTTCTTAAAAAGTGACACACAACTTTGCTCATTGCTTCGAATTTCCCACATTCCACATACAAAAACATTGTTTTACAAGCAGTACATATACAAAAACATTGTTTTACCAGCAGTATATAATATTTCATTTTCAAAGACGTCTCTTTGTAATTTACTTTCCCTTTTTCTTTTTTTTTTTAAATTTCTTAGTTCTCATTTGATTGTTCTAAAACACACAATTTTAGGCCTACTGCTATTCCTAGCAATACTATAAGCCTCTTCCTTTATTTTCTCCTGGCATTCAAAAACCAATCACATTTCTTGGGTTTTGATGCTTTAGAGGAATTATATAAATCATTTATTTGAATGATAGCCATTGCATATCCATCATCAAGCTTTCTAATGTGGCTTGTCAGCCATCCCACTGCTCATAACTTCATAAATCCTTTTATTTCGATTTGAGAGTCCAATTTTGTATTAACCCACATCAAACTCAATGTAAAATTCCACCATCCTATGTGGAATTTTCCCTAAAAGTGTCTTTAAAACAAGACTATTAATCAATCCCCTTAGTGTACAATACTCAATTCAACAATAGGCTTTTCCTTAGCTGGATCCTCAACATCATAGTTCTGAAAACCATTGTGTATATATTCTACAAATTTGTCCTTCACCTATAACTGATCATTCATTTTGTCGATCCTATATATGTAGATGATAGTACTTCATGCTTTTTCTATTTATCCATATCTGCATCTATTTTTTTAATTATGTTGTACTTAATGAATACACTACATTTCCACATTGCAGAGGGGATGAATTCCCAACAAAATGTCCACAAAGAGATTTAATGTACTGCCAAACCCTTGACAAAATTTGTTGATTCTTTTGCCTTTATTTAATTTTTCCTTACACAATTTCTATTAGAGAAAAGTAGGCCCAAATCCTCTATCGATTTCCTCCACAGATGCTGCCTGTCCCGTTGAGTTACTCCAGCACTTTGTGTTTTACTATTGCATTTACATTTTATTTGTGCTGTTAATTTATCTACCTTATTGCAATGCCGTACGCAATTAAGTACATTGCCTTATTTTTCCTCATTTTTATATACTCCAACCTAATTTACTACTTGTTTTTGTTTCCACTGCCTATTTATTTTGCTTTCCAGTTGTCTAATCTTTATTTTCCAACTTTCCTTCTTAAATTTCCTTTTGTTCCCATCCCCCTGCCAAGCTAGTTTAAATTCTCCCAACAGCACTGGCAACCCTCTGTGGGGATAATGTTCCTGTGCTGCTGGGGTACAACCTTTCCAATCTGTAGAAAGGTCCCTGGAAATAGCCACAATGCCAGAAATCCAAAGCCCTTCATCCTAGCCACAATGCCAGAAATCCAAAGCCCTTCATCCTACTCCATCCCTCATCAGTACTTATATATAAACCCTAAATATACTTTCAGGCTGGGAATCCACATTGATTCAATTGCCTAGTTTGGGACATAACAAGGATTCTATCAGCTGAGACTGGAAATAACCTGGCAATTAGTCCCCAATTTTTTATAACATAGTTGCTTGTCAGAAAAAGGATTTACCTCCGGGGTAATTTTGTTTTGCAATCCCCATTGACTCTTCCCACCATCCCAGATACCTGTGGGTGGTGTACACAGTGAATTGCTGTCAGATATTAAAATGTGCAAATTTTTCCTTAGTAATAGTGGTTGGTAGAGCTTTACTCCACCTACTAAGTAAATCTAAAATCACTACGCAATATTTATAACACTGGGCCCTTGGCATTATCTCCTTAAACTGCTTTCCCATCCTTTACCAGCCTCAACTCAAGCACAAACAAAAGCCCCTGGATAGCTTTGTGATTAATAACATATGTATATATCATTTTCCTCAATGCCAGAGAGCTAAAGACACATAATTCTCCGGATATGCTCCTACAAGCTCACCTTGCCCACAGAACTAAATCTGCATTTTCTCCTGATTTTAAATTTATTTTTTTTTTAAACACAAAATCATTCAATATCCCTTCCTTCTCATCTTTTTTACTTATTTTGCTTATATGTAATACTTCTCAGTTAGTCCCTTCAAACATGTTGTCATATTCCCAATACATATCGTGTAAACATCTCCCAACCACTTGTTCTTGAATATAGTACTGGTATCACCAAAATCAATCCTCTATTTAATAGTTTAACAAATACAACGTGTTGCTAAAGTAGGAGCAATTCCAATCCAAGTCATTCTCATCATTCGTAATCTGTTACCTTCGACATAGAGATAACCAAATTTGTTCATCTTGGACCTTGCCGACAACTGAGACTCACTACTGAGAGACGTTATCCATCCAGACTTACTTTTACCAGAACCCCAGGACAGACTGAGTAGTCTCTCACAAGGTTGAACAACCTACCTACTGCAGGAATTGCCAGGCAGAGTGTTCTACAGACTCACCCTCAATGACATTTTGAAGGTTTTTTTGTTGCCAAAGGCATTAAAAAGGAATCAAATATATTCAAATAACAACTATTTAAATAGTTTAAACATAACAGATAGTTTAAAACATGAACAGTAAAACAACTCAAGCATGTAACTTTTTACACAGGTCGGCAACCCCATGCAAATGAATAAAGTTGCCATTCCTAATATGCAGTGCCACCACATTTCCTTTGGTATCCTATCATTCCCTCCTTACCAGCATGGGTAAGACGGGTAAAAATGTATCGTTATACACCAACTTGTCCAAGCGGGGTGTGCTGAATCAATGGCACAGCCCTCTTGTTTCCATAGTTATTATTATATACAAGAGGCGTCCCTCTGTAATGTACATACCTCCCTCATGTTTGGCAGGACCGTTCTATTTGCTAGCATCTGTTTAGCTGCTGTCACTATGCATTAGGATGTACAGGCTGCACTGTTTGGATACTCTATCAGCAACCCATTGCCTTTTGCTATAGAGTCCCCAGCACCAGTGTGTGCAGTACATTTAATAATGATCAGCTGTTCTGGTAGCATCAATGCCTTAACAAATTACACACAGAAAGGCATTCCCGTGCTCCCAATCCTGGAGAGCTTTGTAAGGTCAGAACTTCAAGTTATAGGGATGTTACTGATGGAACTGTCCCAGGTAAAGATGCCATTGCTACTGGTAGGGCATAGGGAGGTGGACATCTCACAAGATTTTCTAACTCCTCATTTACATTACCAAATAGGGTCGTCGTGCCAGACATGAAGTCTCCTCCAGAGGATTTACCAGTACTGGGTTTATTTTTTACGAACCATCACCTGTTTCTCACCTCCTGTCTGTCTTTTAATTCTATTCTCTTGTTCCTCTGCCCACTTGCATTCTATTTGCAATAATTTCCATCCTTTCCTAGTGCTATCCTAGTTTCTTAACGCTATCTAGCAAAGTTACAAAATTGTGAGATTTAAAAAAAATCAAATCTGCAATTTATCCCATCAGATAAAGCATAACAATAAGTTTAATTCGACACCGAATTCACTTTCATATCTCAAGTAACAAAAAAAAAATTATGGCCATTTTCATGCTCGGAAATTAGCATCTTGTTCCCTATTGATTTTCTATGGACATAACAAAAAAGCTGTGATCATGGACAGTCAAAAAGCCCATAACCTTCTTAAAAATTAAGAGAACTGAATGAAATTTTCAGTTATCATAGATTGAACCATTCTGAAACAAATATAAAATAATCTTACTTGGATGACCTGAAATAAAAGCATATAATTAGTTAGTTACCCAATTGTAGCTAATTTCAAACTTCAATTACTAGATCTAAACATCCATCCATTTCTTAATAAATGATTAACATTTTTAAACAGCCTAAGTGTCCAAATAATATTCACAAATAATTCACAACAAAACATGATTTTTAAATCTCATTTACATCAATTTATAGGCCAAATGGAAGGAATTTAGTGTTCAATTGCTGTAAATTAAAGTCTATTTTAAATTGGCTTTCTAGTGGGTTCCTGTCTTCCTTTCCCATATCAACACCTCTGCTTATTTAATTGTCTCAACATACCATGTTCCCTCTACTGGCCAAGCATCATCCCCTAACCGTTTGGTCAACTTGTAACTTAACATTCTAAATTTCTTATTATACTTAGGATTCAAATAACACATATATAGGACTGGTTTCCAGAGCATTCCCCATAGATAGATAGAAAGAAAGAGAGAGAAAAAATACTTCTTAATTCCGAATCGTTCCAAATATATCAACCAGGCCGACCCACTAAATGAGACCCCAGTTTCTCAATTTGGCTGACATTTTATACGACCCAAGTGTCTCAACGAAGCAGACCCGCTAACCGAGACCCCAGTTTCTTTCAACTTGGCAGACTTCTTAATACTGTAATATACAACGTCACTTATTTCTCAACCCGACAACTCTTCGGATGTCTCAATAAGCCAGACACACACCTCAACCCCCGTATCTCAACCCGACAAATCACGGATATCTCAACAAGGCTGATGAGCCCTTAGTAGAGAGAGAAAAAGAAAACAAAGAGAGATAGACAGAGAGAGGAAACACTCACGTCCTTCTTAACAATATACATAATTCCGTCTTAAAAATACATACACAATCCCTTCTTTAAAAAAAACCCATATAAAGCCCAACTGGTCTTACCTTAGTCTGTGTCGAAGAACCTCGGCAGGGAACCAATTCAATTTCTGATGAAGGATCACAGATGTTACCGGGAGTTTCTAGGGAGTCGGCCTTACAAGGGGACCGATAGAGCTCAGTTATCTCCCTTCCAATCCCGGCAACCTCCGCAACCTCTTGCACAGTCAGCCGTTGATGTGGTCCCAGCGAGGCCTGCATAACTACGCCAATGAAAAAGCTACTTATTTTAACTACTAAACCAGGTTCGCTTCTTAATAAACAGACACCACACAAACGGTTTGGTAGACCAGTTTAAAACTTTACTTAACATCGGCCGATGGAAGGGAGGGAGAACTCCAGTCAAGTGACCAACACAGACACTTGACTGTGCTCAGTCACCTCCCTTGAACAACAGAATTACATTGCTTTAAATAGGTTTTTTTGTCCCCTTATCACATTCCACAGACATTAGTCATGGTCAGAAGTACTGGAAAAGGTTTCCACAGAATGCATCACATCAAACCTTTTTTTTTTACATGGTACAAGATATACTAAAAACATTGTCCATTTGTTTTATCTCCAAATAGACCACCCTTGCTCTGGTCGCTGCTTCCTCTGTCATTTGGTCCCTCATAAACATAGGTTATTTGTTTACAAAGATGTGACTGTTTATTTCTCTCTTCCTTTATCGCCTCCTCCCCATAAACATTGGTTTATGGCATCTCCCTGTGAAGATATCTCTCTAGCTCCTTCACTTGGGAGACAATGTTATCTCACACACCCCTGCAACCTGAGGCAAGCCTAATTTGAGACTAAATATAAGCTGTAAGCTAGCCCAGAAACCAATTTAATATCTTCTTATATTCTTTACTAAAATTCAGCTTCATCAACACTAGACCCACCCCGACCAACATGCCTCATGTACACTAGTCCCACCCCGACCAACATGCCCCATCTACTCTAGTCCCACCCCGACCAACATGCCCCATCTTCACTAGTCCCACCCCGACCAACATGCCCCATCTACACTAGTCCCACCCCGACCAACATGCCCCATCTACACTAGTCCCACCCCGACCAACATGCCCCAACTGTACTAGTCCCACCCCGAGCAACATGCCCCATCTACACTAGTCCCACCCGGACCAACATGCCCCATCTACACTAGTCCCACCACTACCAACATGCCCCATCTACACTAGTCCCACCCCGCCCAACATGCCCCATCTACACTAGTCCCACCCCGACCAACATGCCCCATCTATACTAGTCCCACCCCGACCAACATGACCCATCTACACTAGTCCCACCCCGACCAACTTGCCCCATCTACACTAGTCCCAACCTGGCCAACATGCCCCTTCTACACTAGTCCCACCGACCAACATGTGCCATCTACACTAGTCCCACCCCGACCAACATGCCCCATCTACTCTAGTCCCACCCCGACCAACATGCCCCATCTACACTAGTCCCACCCCGACCAACGTGCCGCATCTACATTAGTCCCACCCCATCCAACATGTCCCATCTACACTAGTCCCACCCCGTCCAACATGCCCCAACTACACTAGACCCACCCCGACCAACATGCCCCATCGACACTAGTCCCACCCCGACCAACATGCCGCATCTACACTAGTCCCAACCCGACCACATGCCCCATCTGCACTAGTCCCACCCCGAACAACATGTTCCATCTACACTAGTCCCAACCTGACCAACATGCCCCATCTACACTAGTCCCACCGACCAACATGTGCCATCTACACTAGTCCCACCCCGACCAACATGCCCCATCTACACTAGTCCCACCCCGACCAACATGCCCCATCTACACTAGTCCCACCCCGACCAACGTGCCGCATCTACATTAGTCCCACCCCATCCAACATGTCCCATCTACACTAGTCCCACCCCGACCAACATGCTCCATCTACACTAGTCCTACCGCGACCACATGCCCCATCTACACTAGTCCCACCCCGCCCAACATGCCCCATCTACACTAGTCCCACCCCGACCAACATGCCCCATCTACACTAGTCCCACCCCGACCAACATGACCCATCTACACTAGTCCCACCCCGACCAACATGCCCCAATATACACAAGCCCCACCTCGACTAACATGCCCCATCTACACAAGTCCCACCCCGACCAACATGACCCAACTACACTAGACCCACCCCGACCAACATGCCTCATGTACACTAGTCGCACCCCGACCAACATGCCCCATCTACACTAGTCCCACCCCAACCAACATGCCCCATCTTCACTAGTCCCACCCCGACCAACATGCCCCATCTACACTAGTCCCACCCCGACCAACATGCCCCATCTACACTAGTCCCACCCCGACCGACATGCCCCAACTGTACTAGTCCCACCCCGAGCAACATGCCCCATCTACACTAGTCCCACCCGGACCAACATGCCCCATCTACACTAGTCCCACCACTACCAACATGCCCCATCTACACTAGTCCCACCCCGCCCAACATGCCCCATCTACACTAGTCCCACCCTGACCAACATGCCCCATCTATACTAGTCCCACCCCGACCAACATGACCCATCTACACTAGTCCCACCCCGACCAACATGCCCCATGTACACTAGTCCCACCCCGACCAACATGCCCCATCTACACTAGTCCCACGCCGACCAACATGCCTCATCTACACCAGTCCCACCCCGACCAACATTCCCCATCTACACTTGTCCCACCCTGACCAACATGCCCCATCTACACTAGTCCCACCCGAGCAACATGCCCCATCGACACTAGTCCCACCCCGACCAACATGCCCCATCTACACTAGCCCCACCCCAACCAACATGCCCCATCTACACTAGTCCCACCCCGACCACATGCCCCATCTACACATGGCCCACCCCGACCAACATGTCCCATCTACACTAGTCCAACCCCAACCAACATGACCCATCTACACTAGTCCCACCCCGACCAACATGCCCCAATATACACAAGCCCCACCTCGACTAACATGCCCCATCTACACTAGTCCCACCCCGACCAACATGCCGCATCTACACTAGTCCCACCCCGACCACATGCCCCATCTACACTAGTCCCACCCCGACCAACATGCCCCACCTACACTAGGCCCACCCCGAAAAACATGTTCCATCTACACTAGTCCCAACCTGACCAAAATGCCCCATCTACACTAGTCCCACCGACCAACATGCCCCATCTACACTAGTCCCACCGACCAACATGTGCCATCTACACTAGTCCCACCCCGACCAACATGCCCCATCTACACTAGTCCCACCCCGACCAACATGCCCGATCTACACTAGTCCCACCCCGACCAACGTGCCGCATCTACATTAGTCCCACCCCATCCAACATGTCCCATCTACACTAGTCCCACCCCGACCAACATGCTCCATCTACACTAGTCCTACCGCGACCACATGCCCCATCTACACTAGTCCCACCCCGCCCAACATGCCCCATCTACACTAGTCCCACCCCGACCAACATGCCCCATCTACACGTCCCACCCCGACCAACATGACCCATCTACACTAGTCCCACCCCGACCAACATGCCCCAATATACACAAGCCCCACCTCGACTAACATGCCCCATCTACACAAGTCCCACCCCGACCAACATGACCCAACTACACTAGACCCACCCCGACCAACATGCCTCATGTACACTAGTCCCACCCCGACCAACATGCCCCATCTACTCTAGTCCCACCCCGACCAACATGCCCCATCTTCACTAGTCCCACCCCGACCAACATGCCCCATCTACACTAGTCCCACCCCGACCAACATGCCCCATCTACACTAGTCCCACCCCGACCAACATGCCCCAACTGTACTAGTCCCACCCCGAGCAACATGCCCCATCTACACTAGTCCCACCCGGACCAACATGCCCCATCTACACTAGTCCCACCACTACCAACATGCCCCATCTACACTAGTCCCACCCCGCCCAACATGCCCCATCTACACTAGTCCCACCCCGACCAACATGCCCCATCTATACTAGTCCCACCCCGACCAACATGACCCATCTACACTAGTCCCACCCCGACCAACATGCCCCATGTACACTAGTCCCACCCCGACCAACATGCCCCATCTACACTAGTCCCACGCCGACCAACATGCCTCATCTACACCAGTCCCACCCCGACCAACATTCCCCATCTACACTTGTCCCACCCTGACCAACATGCCCCATCTACACTAGTCCCACCCGAGCAACATGCCCCATCGACACTAGTCCCACCCCGACAAACATGCCACAGCTACACTATCCCCACCCCAACCAACATGCCCCATCTACACTAGTCCCACCCCGACCACTTGCCCCATCTACACATGGCCCACCCCGACCAACATGTCCCATCTACACTAGTCCAACCCCAACCAACATGACCCATCTACACTAGTCCCACCCCGACCAACATGCCCCAATATACACAAGCCCCACCTCGACTAACATGTCCCATCTACACAAGACCCACCCCGACCAACATGACCCGACTACACTAGACCCACCCCGACCAACATGCCCCATCGACACTAGTCCCACCCCGACCAACATGCCGCATCTACACTAGTCCCACCCCGACCACATGCCCCATCTACACTAGGCCCACCCCGACCAACATGCCCCACCTACACTAGGCCCACCCCGAACAACATGTTCCATCTACACTAGTCCCAACCTGACCAAAATGCCCCATCTACACTAGTCCCACCGACCAACATGCCCCATCTACACTAGTCCCACCGACCAACATGTGCCATCTACACTAGTCCCATCCCGACCAACATGCCCCATCTACACTAGTCCCACCCCGACCAACATGCCCCAATATACACAAGCCCCACCTCGACTAACATGCCCCATCTACACTAGTCCCACCCCGACCAACATGCCGCATCTACACTAGTCCCACCCCGACCACATGCCCCATCTACACTAGTCCCACCCCGACCAACATGCCCCACCTACACTAGGCCCACCCCGAACAATATGTTCCATCTACACTAGTCCCAACCTGACCAAAATGCCCCATCTACACTAGTCCCACCGACCAACATGCCCCATCTACACTAGTCCCACCGACCAACATGTGCCATCTACACTAGTCCCACCCCGACCAACATGCCCCATCTACACTAGTCCCACCCCGACCAACATGCCCGATCTACACTAGTCCCACCCCGACCAACGTGCCGCATCTACATTAGTCCCACCGCATCCAACATGTCCCATCTACACTAGTCCCACCCCGACCAACATGCTCCATCTACACTAGTCCTACCGCGACCACATGCCCCATCTACACTAGTCCCACTCCGCCCAACATGCCCCATCTACACTAGTCCCACCCCGACCAACATGCCCCATCTACACGTCCCACCCCGACCAACATGACCCATCTACACTAGTCCCACCCCGACCAACATGCCCCAATATACACAAGTCCCACCTCGACTAACATGCCCCATCTACACAAGTCCCACCCCGACCAACATGACCCAACTACACTAGACCCACCCCGACCAACATGCCTCATGTACAATAGTCCCACCCCGACCAACATGCCCCATCTACTCTAGTCCCACCCCGACCAACATGCCCCATCTACACTAGTCCCACCCCGACCAACATGCCCCAACTGTACTAGTCCCACCCCGAGCAACATGCCCCATCTACACTAGTCCCACCCGGACCAACATGCCCCATCTACACTAGTCCCACCACTACCAACATGCCCCATCTACACTAGTCCCACCCCGCCCAACATGCCCCATCTACACTAGTCCCACCCCGACCAACATGCCCCATCTATACTAGTCCCACCCCGACCAACATGACCCATCTACACTAGTCCCACCCCGACCAACATGCCCCATGTACACTAGTCCCACCCCGACCAACATGCCCCATCTACACTAGTCCCACGCCGACCAACATGCCTCATCTACACCAGTCCCACCCCGACCAACATTCCCCATCTACACTTGTCCCACCCTGACCAACATGCCCCATCTACACTAGTCCCACCCGAGCAACATGCCCCATCTACACTAGTCCAACCCCAACCAACATGACCCATCTACACTAGTCCCACCCCGACCAACATGCCCCATCGACACTAGTCCCACCCCGACCAACATGCCGCATCTACACTAGTCCCACCCCGACCACATGCCCCATCTACACTAGTCCCACCCCGACCAACATGCCCCACCTACACTAGGCCCAACCCGAACAACATGTTCCATCTACACTAGTCCCAACCTGACCAAAATGCCCCATCTACACTAGTCCCACCGACCAACATGCCCCATCTACACTAGTCCCACCGACCAACATGTGCCATCTACACTAGTCCCACCCCGACCAACATGCCCCATCTAGACTAGTCCCACCCCGACCAACATGCCCCATCTACACTAGTCCCACCCCGACCAACGTGCCGCATCTACATTAGTCCCACCCCATCCAACATGTCCCATCTACACTAGTTCCACCCCGACCAACATGACCCAACTACACTAGACCCACCCCGACCAACATGCCCCATCGACACTAGTCCCACCCCGACCAACATGACCCAACTACACTAGACCCACCCCGACCAACATGCCCCATCGACACTAGTCCCACCACGACCAACATGCCGCATCTACACTAGTCCCACCCCGACCACATGCCCCATCTACACTAGTCCCACCCCGACCAACATGCCCCACCTACACTAGTCCCACCCCGAACAACATGTTCCATCTACACTAGTCCCAACCTGACCAAAATGCCCCATCTACACTAGTCCCACCGACCAACATGCCCCATCTACACTAGTCCCACCTCGACCAACATGCCCCATCTACACTAGTCCCACCCCGACCAACTTGCCCCATCTACACTAGTCCCAACCTGACCAACATGCCCCTTCTACACTAGTCCCACCGACCAACATGTGCCATCTACACTAGTCCCACCCCGACCAACATGCCCCATCTACACTAGTCCCACCCCGACCAACATGCCCCATCTACACTAGTCCCACCCCGACCAACGTGCCGCATCTACATTAGTCCCACCCCATCCAACATGTCCCATCTACACTAGCCCCACCCCGACCAACATGCTCCATCTACACTAGTCCTACCGCGACCACATGCCCCATCTACACTAGTCCCACCCCGCCCAACATGCCCCATCTACACTAGTCCCACCCCGACCAACATGCCCCATCTACACTAGTCCCACCCCGACCAACATGCCCCATCTACACTAGTCCCACCCCGACCAACATGCCCCATCTATACTAGTCCCACCCCGACCAACATGACCCATCTACACTAGTCCCACCCCGACCAACATGCCCCATCTACACTTGTCCCACGCCGACCAACATGCCTCATCTACACCAGTCCCACCCCGACCAACATTCTCCATCTACACTTGTCCCACCCTGACCAACATGCCCCATCTACACTAGTCCCACCCGAGCAACATGCCCCATCGACACTAGTCCCACCCCGACCAACATGCCCTACCTACACTAGCCCCACCCCAACCAACATGCCCCATCTACACTAGTCCCACCCCGACCACATGCCCCATCTACACATGGCCCACCCCGACCAACATGTCCCATCTGCACTAGTCCAACCCCAACCAACATGACCCATCTACACTAGTCCCACCCCGACCAACATGCCCCAATATACACAAGCCCCACCTCGACTAACATGCCCCATCTACACTAGTCCCACCCCGACCAACATGCCGCATCTACACTAGTCCCACCCCGACCACATGCCCCATCTACACTAGTCCCACCCCGACCAACATGCCCCACCTACACTAGGCCCACCCCGAACAACATGTTCCATCTACACTAGTCCCAACCTGACCAAAATGCCCCATCTACACTAGTCCCACCGACCAACATGCCCCATCTACACTAGTCCCACCGACCAACATGTGCCATCTACACTAGTCGCACCCCGACCAACATGCCCCATCTACACTAGTCCCACCCCGACCAACATGCCCCATCTACACTAGTCCCACCCCGACCAACGTGCCACATCTACATTAGTCCCACCCCATCCAACATGTCCCATCTACACTAGTCCCACCCCGACAAACATGCTCCATCTACACTAGTCCTACCGCGACCACATGCCCCATCTACACTAGTCCCACCCCGCCCCGCCCAACATGCCCCATCTACACTAGTCCCACCCCGACCAACATGCCCCATCTACACTAGTCCCACCCCGACCAACATGACCCATCTACACTAGTCCCACCCCGACCAACATGCCCCAATATACACAAGCCCCACCTCGACTAACATGCCCCATCTACACAAGTCCCACCCCGACCAACATGACCCAACTACACTAGACCCACCCCGACCAACATGCCTCATGTACACTAGTCCCACCCCGACCAACATGCCCCATCTACACTAGTCCCACCCCGACCAACATGCCCCATCTTCACTAGTCCCACCCCGACCAACATGCCCCATCTACACTAGTCCCACCCCGACCAACATGCCCCATCTACACTAGTCCCACCCCGACCAACATGCCCCAACTGTACTAGTCCCACCCCGAGCAACATGCCCCATCTACACTAGTCCCACCCGGACCAACATGCCCCATCTACACTAGTCCCACCACTACCAACATGCCCCATCTACACTAGTCCCACCCCGCCGAACATGCCCCATCTACACTAGTCCCACCCCGACCAACATGCCCCATCTATACTAGTCCCACCCCGACCAACATGACCCATCTACACTAGGCCCACCCCGACCAACATGCCCCATGTACACTAGTGCCACCCCGACCAACATGCCGCATCTACACCAGTCCCACGCCGACCAACATGCCTCATCTACACCAGTCCCACCCCGACCAACATTCCCCATCTACACTTGTCCCACCCTGACCAACATGCCCCATCTACACTAGTCCCACCCGAGCAACATGCCCCATCGACACTAGTCCCACCCCGACCAACATGCCACATCTACACTAGCCCCACCCCAACCAACATGCCCCATCTACACTAGTCCCACCCCGACCACATGCCCCATCTACACATGGCCCACCCCGACCAACATGTCCCATCTACACTAGTCCAACCCCAACCAACATGACCCATGTACACTAGTCCCACCCCGACCAACATGCCCCAATATACACAAGCCCCACCTCGACTAACATGCCCCATCTACACAAGACCCACCCCGACCAACATGACCCGACTACACTAGACCCACCCCGACCAACATGCCCCATCGACACTAGTCCCACCCCGACCAACATGCCGCATCTACACTAGTCCCACCCCGACCACATGCCCCATCTACACTAGTCCCACCGACCAACATGCCCCATCTACACTAGTCCCACCCCGACCAACATGCCCCATCTACACTAGTCCCACCCCGACCAACATGCCCCATCTTCACTAGTGCCACCCCGACCAACATGCCCCATCTACACTAGTCCCACCCCGACCAACATGCCCCATCTACACTAGTCCCACCCCGACCAACATGCCCCAACTGTACTAGTCCCACCCCGAGCCACATGCCCCATCTACACTAGTCCCACCCGGACCAACATGCCCCATCTACACTAGTCCCACCACTACCAACATGCCCCATCTACACTAGTCCCACCCCGCCCAACATGCCCCATCTACACTAGTCCCACCCCGACCAACATGACCCAACTACACTAGACCCACCCCGACCAACATGCCTCATGTACACTAGTCCCACCCCGACCAACATGCCCCATCTACACTAGTCCCACCCCGACCAACATGCCCCATCTTCACTAGTCCCACCCCGACCAACATGCCCCATCTACACTAGTCCCACCCCGACCAACATGCCCCATCTACACTAGTCCCACCCCGACCAACATGCCCCAACTGTACTAGTCCCACCCCGAGCAACATGCCCCATCTACACTAGTCCCACCCGGACCAACATGCCCCATCTACACTAGTCCCACCACTACCAACATGCCCCATCTACACTAGTCCCACCCCGCCCAACATGCCCCATCTACACTAGTCCCACCCCGACCAACATGCCCCATCTATACTAGTCCCACCCCGACCAACATGACCCATCTACACTAGGCCCACCCCGACCAACATGCCCCATGTACACTAGTGCCACCCCGACCAACATGCCGCATCTACACCAGTCCCACGCCGACCAACATGCCTCATCTACACCAGTCCCACCCCGACCAACATTCCCCATCTACACTTGTCCCACCCTGACCAACATGCCCCATCTACACTAGTCCCACCCGAGCAACATGCCCCATCGACACTAGTCCCACCCCGACCAACATGCCACATCTACACTAGCCCCACCCCAACCAACATGCCCCATCTACACTAGTCCCACCCCGACCACATGCCCCATCTACACATGGCCCACCCCGACCAACATGTCCCATCTACACTAGTCCAACCCCAACCAACATGACCCATGTACACTAGTCCCACCCCGACCAACATGCCCCAATATACACAAGCCCCACCTCGACTAACATGCCCCATCTACACAAGACCCACCCCGACCAACATGACCCGACTACACTAGACCCACCCCGACCAACATGCCCCATCGACACTAGTCCCACCCCGACCAACATGCCGCATCTACACTAGTCCCACCCCGACCACATGCCCCATCTACACTAGTCCCACCGACCAACATGCCCCATCTACACTAGTCCCACCCCGACCAACATGCCCCATCTACACTAGTCCCACCCCGACCAACATGCCCCATCTTCACTAGTGCCACCCCGACCAACATGCCCCATCTACACTAGTCCCACCCCGACCAACATGCCCCATCTACACTAGTCCCACCCCGACCAACATGCCCCAACTGTACTAGTCCCACCCCGAGCCACATGCCCCATCTACACTAGTCCCACCCGGACCAACATGCCCCATCTACACTAGTCCCACCACTACCAACATGCCCCATCTACACTAGTCCCACCCCGCCCAACATGCCCCATCTACACTAGTCCCACCCCGACCAACATGCCCCATCTATACTAGTCCCACCCCGACCAACATGACCCATCTACACTAGTCCCACCCCGACCAACATGCCCCATGTACACTAGTCCCACCCCGACCAACATGCCCCATCTACACTAGTCCCACGCCGACCAACATGCCTCATCTACACCAGTCCCACCCCGACCAACATTCCCCATCTAAACTTGTCCCACCCTGACCAACATGCCCCATCTACACTAGTCCCACCCGAGCAACATGCCCCATCGACACTAGTCCCACCCCGACCAACATGCCCCATCTACACTAGCCCCACCCCAACCAACATGCCCCATCTACACTAGACCCACCCCGACCACATGCCCCATCTACACATGGCCCACCCCGACCAACATGTCCCATCTACACTAGTCCCAACCTGACCAAAATGCCCCATCTACACTAGTCCCACCGACAAACATGCCCCATCTACACTAGTCCCACCTCGACCAACATGCCCCATCTACACTAGTCCCACCCCGACCAACTTGCCCCATCTACACTAGTCTCAACCTGACCAACATGCCCCTTCTACACTAGTCTCACCGACCAACATGTGCCATCTACACTAGTCCCACCCCGACCAACATGCCCCATCTACACTAGTCCCACCCCGAGCAACATGCCCCATCTACACTAGTCCCACCCCGACCAACGTGCTGCATCTACATTAGTCCCACCCCATCCAACATGTCCCATCTACACTAGTCCCACCCCGTCCAACTACACTAGACCCACCCCGACTAACATGCCCCATCGACACTAGTCCCACCCCGACCAACATGCCGCATCTACACTAGTCCCACCCCGACCACATGCCCCATCTACACTAGTCCCACCCCGAACAACATGTTCCATCTACACTAGTCCCAACCTGACCAACATGCCCCATCTACACTAGTCCCACCGACCAACATGTGCCATCTACACTAGTCCCACCCCGACCAACATGCCCCATCTACACTAGTCCCACCCCTTCCAACATGCCCAATCTACACTAGTCCCACCCCGACCAACGTGCCGCATCTACATTAGTCCTACCCCATCCAACATGTCCCATCTACACTAGTCCCACCCCGACCAACATGCCCCATCTACACTAGTCCGACCGCGACCACATGCCCCATCTACACTAGTCCCACCCCGCCCAACATGCCCCATCTACACTAGTCCCACCCCGACCAACATGCCCCATCTACACTAGTCCCACCCCGACCAACATGACCCATCTACACTAGTCCCACCCCGACCAACATGCCCCAATATACACAAGCCCCACCTCGACTAACATGCCCCATCTACACGTCCCACCCCGACCAACATGACCCAACTACACTAGACCCACCCCGACCAACATGCCTCATGTACACTAGTCCCACCCCGACCAACATGCCTCATCTACACTAGTCTCACCCCGACCAACATTCCCCATCTACACCTGTCCCACCCTGACCAACATGCCCCATCTACACTAGTCCCACCCGAGCAACATGCCCCATCGACACTAGTCCCAACCCGACGAACATGCCCATCTACACTAGTCCCACTCCGACCAACATGCCCCATCTACACTAGTCCCACCCCGACCACATGCCCCATCTACACAAGGCCCACCCCAACCAACATGTCCCATCTACACTAGTCCCACCCCGACCAACATGCCCCGTCTACACTAGTCCCACCCCGACCAACATGCCCCAATATACACAAGCCCCACCTCGAACAACATGTTCCATCTACACTAGTCCCACCCCGACCAACATGCCCCATCTGCACTAGTCCCACCCGACCATCATGCCCCATCTACACTAGTCCCACCCCGACCAACATGCCCCATCTACACTTGTCCCACCCCGACCACATGCCCCATCTAAACAAGTCCCACCCCGACCACCATGTCCCATCTACACTAGTCCCACCCCGACCAACATGACCCATCTACACTAGTCCCACCCCGACCAACATGCCCCAATATACACAAGCCCCACCTCGACTAACATGCCCCATCTGCACAAGTCCCACCCTGACAAACATGACCCAACTACACTAGACACACCCCAAACAACATGCCCCATCTACACTAGTCCCACCCCAACCAACATGACCCATCTACACTAGTCCCACCCCGACCAACATGCCCCAATATACACAAGCCCCACCTCGACTAACATGCCCCATCTACACAAGACCCACCCCGACCAACATGACCCGACTACACTAGACCCACCCCGACCAACATGCCCCATCGACACTAGTCCCACCCCGACCAACATGCCGCATCTACACTAGTCCCACCCCGACTACATGCCCCATCTACACTAGTCCCACCCCGCTCAACATGCCCCACCTACACTAGGCCCACCCCGAACAAAATGTTCCATCTACACTACTCCCAACCTGACCAAAATGCCCCATCTACACTAGTCCCACCGACCAACATGCCCCATCTACACTAGTCCCAAGCTGACCAACATGCCCCATCTACACTAGTCCCAGCGACCAACATGTGCCATCTACACTAGTCCCACCCCGACCAACATGCCCCATCTACACTAGTCCCACCCCGACCAACATGCCCCAATATACACAAGCCCCACCTCGACTAACATGCCCCATCTACACAAGTCCCACCCCGACCAACATGACCCAACTACACTAGACCCACCCCGACCAACATGCCTCATGTACACTAGTCCCACCCCGACCAACATGCCCCATCTACACTAGTCCCACCCCGACCAACATGCCCCATCTTCACTAGTCCCACCCCGACCAACATGCCCCATCTTCACTAGTCCCACCCCGACCAACATGCCCCATCTACACTAGTCCCACCCCGACCAACATGCCCCATCTACACTAGTCCCACCCCGACCAACATGCCCCAACTGTACTAGTCCCACCCCGAGCAACATGCCCCATCTACACTAGTCCCACCCGGACCAACATGCCCCATCTACACTAGTCCCACCACTACCAACATGCCCCATCTACACTAGTCCCACCCCGCCCAACATGCCCCATCTACACTAGTCCCACCCCGACCAACATGCCCCATCTATACTAGTCCCACCCCGACCAACATGACCCATCTACACTAGTCCCACCCCGACCAACATGCCCCATGTACACTAGTCCCACCCCGACCAACATGCCCCATCTACACTAGTCCCACGCCGACCAACATGCCTCATCTACACCAGTCCCACCCCGACCAACATTCCCCATCTACACTTGTCCCACCCTGACCAACATGCCCCATCTACACTAGTCCCACCCGAGCAACATGCCCCATCGACACTAGTCCCACCCCGACCAACATGCCCCATCTACACTATCCCCACCCCAACCAACATGCCCCATCTACACTAGTCCCACCCCGACCACATGCCCCATCTACACATGGCCCACCCCGACCAACATGTCCCATCTACACTAGTCCAACCCCAACCAACATGACCCATCTACACTAGTCCCACCCCGACCAACATGCCCCAAGATACACAAGCCCCACCTCGACTAACATGCCCCATCTACACAAGACCCACCCCGACCAACATGACCCGACTACACTAGACCCACCCCGACCAACATGCCCCATCGACACTAGTCCCACCCCGACCAACATGCCGCATCTACACTAGTCCCACGCCGACCACATGCCCCATCTACACTAGTCCCACCGACCAACATGCCCCATCTACACTAGTCCCACCGACCAACATGTGCCATCTACACTAGTCCCACCCCGACCAACATGCCCCATCTACACTAGTCCCACCCCGACCAACATGCCCCATCTACACTAGTCCCACCCCGACCAACGTGCCGCATCTACATTAGTCCCACCCCATCCAACATGTCCCATCTACACTAGTCCCACCCCGACCAACATGACCCAACTACACTAGACCCACCCCGACCAACATGCCCCATCGACACTAGTCCCACCCTGACCAACATGACCCAACTACACTAGACCCACCCCGACCAACCTGCCCCATCGACACTAGTCCCACCACGACCAACATGCCGCATCTACACTAGTCCCACCCCGACCACATGCCCCATCTACACCAGTCCCACCCTGACCAACATGCCCCACCTACACTAGGCCCACCCCGAACAATATGTTCCATCTACACTAGTCCCAACCTGACCAAAATGCCCCATCTACACTAGTCCCACCGACCAACATGCCCCATCTACACTAGTCCCACCTCGACCAACATGCCCCATCTACACTAGTCCCACCCCGACCAACTTGCCCCATCTACACTAGTCCCAACCTGACCAACATGCCCCTTCTACACTAGTCCCACCGACCAACATGTGCCATCTACACTAGTCCCACCCCGACCAACAGCCCCATCTACACTAGTCCCACCCCGACCATCATGCCCCATCTACACTAGTGCCACCCCGACCAACGTGCTGCATCTACATTAGTCCCACCCCATCCAACATGTGCCATCTACACTAGTCCCACCCCATCCAACATGTCCCATCTACACTAGTCCCACCCCGACCAACATGCTCCATCTACACTAGTCCGACCGCGACCACATGCCCCATCTACACTAGTCCCACCCCGACCAACATGCCCCATCTACACTAGTCCCACCCCGACCAACATGACCCATCTACACTAGTCCCACCCCGACCAACATGCCCCAATATACACAAGCCCCACCTCGACTAACATGCCCCATCTACACAAGTCCCACCCCGACCAACATGACCCAACTACACTAGACCCACCCCAACCAACATGCCTCATGTACACTAGTCCCACCCCGACCAACATGCCTCATCTACACTAGTCCCACCCCGACCAACATTCCCCATCTACACCTGTCCCACCCCGACCAACATGCCCCATCGACACTAGTCCCACCCCGACCAACATGCCGCATCTACACTAGTCCCACCCCGACTACATGCCCCATCTACACTAGTCCCACCCCGCTCAACATGCCCCACCTACACTAGGCCCACCCCGAACAAAATGTTCCATCTACACTACTCCCAACCTGACCAAAATGCCCCATCTACACTAGTCCCACCGACCAACATGCCCCATCTACACTAGTCCCAAGCTGACCAACATGCCCCATCTACACTAGTCCCAGCGACCAACATGTGCCATCTACACTAGTCCCACCCCGACCAACATGCCCCATCTACACTAGTCCCACCCCGACCAACATGCCCCAATATACACAAGCCCCACCTCGACTAACATGCCCCATCTACACAAGTCCCACCCCGACCAACATGACCCAACTACACTAGACCCACCCCGACCAACATGCCTCATGTACACTAGTCCCACCCCGACCAACATGCCCCATCTACACTAGTCCCACCCCGACCAACATGCCCCATCTTCACTAGTCCCACCCCGACCAACATGCCCCATCTTCACTAGTCCCACCCCGACCAACATGCCCCATCTACACTAGTCCCACCCCGACCAACATGCCCCATCTACACTAGTCCCACCCCGACCAACATGCCCCAACTGTACTAGTCCCACCCCGAGCAACATGCCCCATCTACACTAGTCCCACCCGGACCAACATGCCCCATCTACACTAGTCCCACCACTACCAACATGCCCCATCTACACTAGTCCCACCCCGCCCAACATGCCCCATCTACACTAGTCCCACCCCGACCAAAATGCCCCATCTAAACTAGTCCCACCCCGACCAACATGACCCATCTACACTAGTCCCACCCCGACCAACATGCCCCATGTACACTAGTCCCACCCCGACCAACATGCCCCATCTACACTAGTCCCACGCCGACCAACATGCCTCATCTACACCAGTCCCACCCCGACCAACATTCCCCATCTACACTTGTCCCACCCTGACCAACATGCCCCATCTACACTAGTCCCACCCGAGCAACATGCCCCATCGACACTAGTCCCACCCCGACCAACATGCCCCATCTACACTATCCCCACCCCAACCAACATGCCCCATCTACACTAGTCCCACCCCGACCACATGCCCCATCTACACATGGCCCACCCCGACCAACATGTCCCATCTACACTAGTCCAACCCCAACCAACATGACCCATCTACACTAGTCCCACCCCGACCAACATGCCCCAAGATACACAAGCCCCACCTCGACTAACATGCCCCATCTACACAAGACCCACCCCGACCAACATGACCCGACTACACTAGACCCACCCCGACCAACATGCCCCATCGACACTAGTCCCACCCCGACCAACATGCCGCATCTACACTAGTCCCACGCCGACCACATGCCCCATCTACACTAGTCCCACCGACCAACATGCCCCATCTACACTAGTCCCACCGACCAACATGTGCCATCTACACTAGTCCCACCCCGACCAACATGCCCCATCTACACTAGTCCCACCCCGACCAACATGCCCCATCTACACTAGTCCCACCCCGACCAACGTGCCGCATCTACATTAGTCCCACCCCATCCAACATGTCCCATCTACACTAGTCCCACCCCGACCAACATGACCCAACTACACTAGACCCACCCCGACCAACATGCCCCATCGACACTAGTCCCACCCTGACCAACATGACCCAACTACACTAGACCCACCCCGACCAACCTGCCCCATCGACACTAGTCCCACCACGACCAACATGCCGCATCTACACTAGTCCCACCCCGACCACATGCCCCATCTACACTAGTCCCACCCTGACCAACATGCCCCACCTACACTAGGCCCACCCCGAACAATATGTTCCATCTACACTAGTCCCAACCTGACCAAAATGCCCCATCTACACTAGTCCCACCGACCAACATGCCCCATCTACACTAGTCCCACCTCGACCAACATGCCCCATCTACACTAGTCCCACCCCGACCAACTTGCCCCATCTACACTAGTCCCAACCTGACCAACATGCCCCTTCTACACTAGTCCCACCGACCAACATGTGCCATCTACACTAGTCCCACCCCGACCAACAGCCCCATCTACACTAGTCCCACCCCGACCAACATGCCCCATCTACACTAGTGCCACCCCGACCAACGTGCTGCATCTACATTAGTCCCACCCCATCCAACATGTCCCATCTACACTAGTCCCACCCCGACCAACATGACCCAACTACACTAGTCCCACCCCGACCAACATGCTCCATCTACACTAGTCCGACCGCGACCACATGCCCCATCTACACTAGTCCCACCCCGACCAACATGCCCCATCTACACTAGTCCCACCCCGACCAACATGACCCATCTACACTAGTCCCACCCCGACCAACATGCCCCAATATACACAAGCCCCACCTCGACTAACATGCCCCATCTACACAAGTCCCACCCCGACCAACATGACCCAACTACACTAGACCCACCCCAACCAACATGCCTCATGTACACTAGTCCCACCCCGACCAACATGCCTCATCTACACTAGTCCCACCCCGACCAACATTCCCCATCTACACCTGTCCCACCCCGACCAACATGCCCCATCGACACTAGTCCCACCCCGACCAACATGCCGCATCTACACTAGTCCCACCCCGACTACATGCCCCATCTACACTAGTCCCACCCCGCTCAACATGCCCCACCTACACTAGGCCCACCCCGAACAAAATGTTCCATCTACACTACTCCCAACCTGACCAAAATGCCCCATCTACACTAGTCCCACCGACCAACATGCCCCATCTACACTAGTCCCAAGCTGACCAACATGCCCCATCTACACTAGTCCCAGCGACCAACATGTGCCATCTACACTAGTCCCACCCCGACCAACATGCCCCATCTACACTAGTCCCACCCCGACCAACATGCCCCAATATACACAAGCCCCACCTCGACTAACATGCCCCATCTACACAAGTCCCACCCCGACCAACATGACCCAACTACACTAGACCCACCCCGACCAACATGCCTCATGTACACTAGTCCCACCCCGACCAACATGCCCCATCTACACTAGTCCCACCCCGACCAACATGCCCCATCTTCACTAGTCCCACCCCGACCAACATGCCCCATCTTCACTAGTCCCACCCCGACCAACATGCCCCATCTACACTAGTCCCACCCCGACCAACATGCCCCATCTACACTAGTCCCACCCCGACCAACATGCCCCAACTGTACTAGTCCCACCCCGAGCAACATGCCCCATCTACACTAGTCCCACCCGGACCAACATGCCCCATCTACACTAGTCCCACCACTACCAACATGCCCCATCTACACTAGTCCCACCCCGCCCAACATGCCCCATCTACACTAGTCCCACCCCGACCAACATGCCCCATCTATACTAGTCCCACCCCGACCAACATGACCCATCTACACTAGTCCCACCCCGACCAACATGCCCCATGTACACTAGTCCCACCCCGACCAACATGCCCCATCTACACTAGTCCCACGCCGACCAACATGCCTCATCTACACCAGTCCCACCCCGACCAACATTCCCCATCTACACTTGTCCCACCCTGACCAACATGCCCCATCTACACTAGTCCCACCCGAGCAACATGCCCCATCGACACTAGTCCCACCCCGACCAACATGCCCCATCTACACTATCCCCACCCCAACCAACATGCCCCATCTACACTAGTCCCACCCCGACCACATGCCCCATCTACACATGGCCCACCCCGACCAACATGTCCCATCTACACTAGTCCAACCCCAACCAACATGACCCATCTACACTAGTCCCACCCCGACCAACATGCCCCAAGATACACAAGCCCCACCTCGACTAACATGCCCCATCTACACAAGACCCACCCCGACCAACATGACCCGACTACACTAGACCCACCCCGACCAACATGCCCCATCGACACTAGTCCCACCCCGACCAACATGCCGCATCTACACTAGTCCCACGCCGACCACATGCCCCATCTACACTAGTCCCACCGACCAACATGCCCCATCTACACTAGTCCCACCGACCAACATGTGCCATCTACACTAGTCCCACCCCGACCAACATGCCCCATCTACACTAGTCCCACCCCGACCAACATGCCCCATCTACACTAGTCCCACCCCGACCAACGTGCCGCATCTACATTAGTCCCACCCCATCCAACATGTCCCATCTACACTAGTCCCACCCCGACCAACATGACCCAACTACACTAGACCCACCCCGACCAACATGCCCCATCGACACTAGTCCCACCCTGACCAACATGACCCAACTACACTAGACCCACCCCGACCAACCTGCCCCATCGACACTAGTCCCACCACGACCAACATGCCGCATCTACACTAGTCCCACCCCGACCACATGCCCCATCTACACTAGTCCCACCCTGACCAACATGCCCCACCTACACTAGGCCCACCCCGAACAATATGTTCCATCTACACTAGTCCCAACCTGACCAAAATGCCCCATCTACACTAGTCCCACCGACCAACATGCCCCATCTACACTAGTCCCACCTCGACCAACATGCCCCATCTACACTAGTCCCACCCCGACCAACTTGCCCCATCTACACTAGTCCCAACCTGACCAACATGCCCCTTCTACACTAGTCCCACCGACCAACATGTGCCATCTACACTAGTCCCACCCCGACCAACAGCCCCATCTACACTAGTGCCACCCCGACCAACGTGCTGCATCTACACTAGTCCCACCCCATCCAACATGTGCCATCTACACTAGTCCCACCCCATCCAACATGTCCCATCTACACTAGTCCCACCCCGACCAACATGCTCCATCTACACTAGTCCGACCGCGACCACATGCCCCATCTACACTAGTCCCACCCCGACCAACATGCCCCATCTACACTAGTCCCACCCCGACCAACATGACCCATCTACACTAGTCCCACCCCGACCAACATGCCCCAATATACACAAGCCCCACCTCGACTAACATGCCCCATCTACACAAGTCCCACCCCGACCAACATGACCCAACTACACTAGACCCACCCCAACCAACATGCCTCATGTACACTAGTCCCACCCCGACCAACATGCCTCATCTACACTAGTCCCACCCCGACCAACATTCCCCATCTACACCTGTCCCACCCTGACCAACATGCCCCATCTACACTAGTCCCACCCGAGCAACATGCCCCATCGACACTAGTCCCACCCCGACCAACATGCCCCATCTACACTAGTCCCACCCCGACCAATTTGCCCCATCTACACTAGTCCCACCCCGACCACATGCCCCATCTACACAAGGCCCACCCCAACCAACATGTCCCATCTACACTAGTCCCACCCCGACCAACATGACCCATCTACACTAGTCCCACCCCGACCAACATGCCCCAATATACACAAGCCCCACCTCGAACAACATGTTCCATCTACACTAGTCCCACCCCGACCAACATGCCCCATCTACACTAGTCCCACCCGACCATCATGCCCCATCTACACTAGTCCCACCCCGACCAACATGCCCCATCTACACTAGTCCCACCCCGACCACATGCCCCATCTAAACAAGGCCCACCCCGACCACCATGTCCCATCTACACTAGTCCCACCCCGACCAACATGACCCATCTACACTAGTCCCACCCCGACCAACATGCCCCAATATACACAAGCCCCACCTCGACTAACATGCCCCATCTGCACAAGTCCCACCCCGACAAACATGACCCAACTACACTAGACACACCCCAAACAACATGCCCCATCTACACTAGTCCCACCCCAACCAACATGACCCATCTACACTAGTCCCACCCCGACCAAAATGCCCCAATATACACAAGCCCCACCTCGACTAACATGCCCCATCTACACAAGACCCACCCCGACCAACATGACCCGACTACACTAGACCCACCCCGACCAACATGCCCCATCGACACTAGTCCCTCCCCGACCAACATGCCGCATCTACACTAGTCCCACCCCGACTACATGCCCCATCTACACTAGTCCCACCCCGACCAACATGCCCCACCTACACTAGGCCCACCCCGAACAAAATGTTCCATCTACACTACTCCCAACCTGACCAAAATGCCCCATCTACACTAGTCCCACCGACCAACATGCCCCATCTACACTAGTCCCAACCTGACCAACATGCCCCATCTACACTAGTCCCACCGACCAACATATGCCATCTACACTAGTCCCACCCCGACCAACATGCCCCATCTACACTAGTCCCACCCCGACCAACATGCCCCATCTACACTAGTCCCACCCCGACCAACGTGCCGCATCTACACTAGTCCCACCCCGACCAACGTGCCGCATCTACATTAGTCCCACCCCATCCAACATGTCCCATCTACACTAGTCCCACCCCGACCAACATGCCCCATCTACACTAGTCCCACCCCGACCAACATGCCCCATCTACACTAGTCCCACCCCGACCAACATGACCCATCTACACTAGTCCCACCCCGACCAACATGCCCCAATATACACAAGCCCCACCTCGACTAACATGCCCCATCTACACGTCGCACCCCGACGAACATGACCCAACTACACTAGACCCACCCTGACCAACATGCCTCATGTACACTAGTCCCACCCCGACCAACATGCCCCATCTACACTTGTCCCACCCCGACCAACATGCCCCATCTACACTAGTCCCACCCCGACCAACATGCCCCACCTACACTAGGCCCACCCCGAACAACATGTTCCATCTACACTAGTCCCAACCTGACCAAAATGCCAGATCTACACTAGTCCCACCGACCAACATGCCCCATCTACACTAGTCCCACCCCGACCAACATGCCCCATCTACACTAGTCCCACCCCGACCAACATGTCCCATCTACACTAGTCCCACCCCGTCCAACATGACCCAACTACACTAGACCCACCCCGACCAACATGCCCCATCGACAATAGTCCTACCCCGACCAACATGCCGCATCTACACTAGTCCCACCCGGACCAACATGCTCCAACTACACTAGTCCTACCGCGACCACATGCCCCATCTACACTAGTCCCACCCCGCCCAACATGCCCCATCTACACTAGTCCCACCCCGACCAACATGCCCCATCTACACTAGTCCCACCCCGACCAACATGACCCATCTACACTAGTCCCACCCCGACCAACATGCCCCAATATACACAAGCCCCACATCGACTAACATGCCCCATCTACACAAGTCCCACCCCGACCAACATGACCCAACTACACTAGACCCACCCCGACCAACATGCCTCATGTACACTAGTCCCACCCCGACCAACATGCCTCATCTACACTAGTCCCACCCCGACCAACATTCCCCATCTACACCTGTCCCACCCTGACCAACATGCCCCATCTACACTAGTCCCACCCGAGCAACATGCCCCATCGACACTAGTCCCACCCCGACCAACATGCCCCATCTACACTAGTCCCACCCCGACCAACATGCCCCATCTACACTAGTCCCACCCCGACCACATGCCCCATCTACACTAGTCCCACCCCGACCACATGCCCCATCTACACAAGGCCCACCCCGACCAACATGACCCATCTACACTAGTCCCACCCCGACCAACATGCCCCAATATACACAAGCCCCACCTCGACTAACATGCCCCATCTACACAAGACCCACCCCGACCAACATGACCCGACTACACTAGACCCACCCCGAGCAACATGCCCCATCGACACTAGTCCCACCCCGACCAACATGCCGCAGCTACACTAGTCCCACCCCGACTACATGCCCCATCTACACTAGTCCCGCCCCGACCAACATGCCCCACCTACACTAGGCCCACCCCGAACAAAATGTTCCATCTACACTACTCCCAACCTGACCAAAATGCCCCATCTACACTAGTCCCACCGACCAACATGCCCCATCTACACTAGTCCCAACCTGACCAACATGCCCCATCTACACTAGTCCCACCGACCAACATGTGCCATCTACACTAGTCCCACCCCGACCAACATGCCCCATCTACACTAGTCCCACCCCGACCAACATGCCCCATCTACACTAGTCCCACCCCGACCAACGTGCCGCATCTACATTAGTCCCACCCCATCCAACATGTCCCATCTACACTAGTCCCACCTCGACCAACATGACCCATCTACACTATTCGCACCCCGACCAACATGCCCCATCGTCACTAGTCCCACCCCGACCAACATGCCGCATCTACACTAGTCCCACCCCGACCACATGCCCCATCTACACTAGTCCCACCCCGAACAACATGTTCCATCTACACTAGTCCCAACCTGACCAACATGCCCCATCTACATTAGTCCCACCCCATCCAACATGTCCCATCTACACTAGTCCCACCCCGACCAACATGCCCCATCGACACTAGTCCCACCCCAACCAACATGACCCATCTACACTAGTCCCACCCCGACCAACATGCCCCAATATACACAAGCCCCACATCGACTAACATGCCCCATCTACACAAGTCCCACCCCGACCAACATGACCCAACTACACTAGACCCACCCCGACCAACATGCCTCATGTACACTAGTCCCACGCCGACCAACATGCCTCATCTACACTAGTCCCACCCCGACCAACATTCCCCATCTACACCTGTCCCACCCTGACCAACATGCCCCATCTACACTAGTCCCACCCGAGCAACATGCCCCATCGACACTAGTCCCACCCCGACCAACATGCCCCATCTACACTAGTCCCACCCCGACCAACATGCCCCATCTACACTAGTCCCACCCCGACCACATGCCCCATCTACACAAGGCCCACCACAACCAACATGTCCCATCTACACTAGTCCCACCCCGACCAACATGACCCATCTACACTAGTCCCACCCCGACCAACATGCCCCAATATACACAAGCCCCACCTCGAACAACATGTTCCATCTACACTAATCCCACCCCGACCAACATGCCCCATCTACACTAGTCCCACCCGACCATCATGCCCCATCTACACTAGTCCCACCCCGAACAACATGCCCCATCTACACTAGTCCCACCCCGACCACATGCCCCATCTAAACAAGGCCCACCCCGACCACCATGTCCCATCTACACTAGTCCCACCCAAACCAACATGACCCATCTACACTAGTCCCACCCCGACCAACATGCCCTAATATACACAAGCCCCACCTCGACTAACATGCCCCATCTGCACAAGTCCCACCCCGACAAACATGACCCAACTACACTAGACACACCCCAAACAACATGCCCCATCTACACTAGTCCCACCCCAACCAACATGACCCATCTACACTAGTCCCACCCCGACCAACATGCCCCAATATACACAAGCCCCACCTCGACTAACATGCCCCATCTACACAAGACCCACCCCGACCAACATGACCCGACTACACTAGACCCACCCCGACCAACATGCCCCATCGACACTAGTCCCACCCCGACCAACATGCCGCATCTACACTAGTCCCACCCCGACTACATGCCCCATCTACACTAGTCCCACCCCGACCAACATGCCCCACCTACACTAGGCCCACCCCGAACAAAATGTTCCATCTACACTACTCCCAACCTGACCAAAATGCCCCATCTACACTAGTCCCACCGACCAACATGCCCCATCTACACTAGTCCCAACCTGACCAACATGCCCCATCTACACTAGTCCCAGCGACCAACATGTGCCATCTACACTAGTCCCACCCCGACCAACATGCCCCATCTACACTAGTCCCACCCCGACCAACATGCCCCATCTACACTAGTCCCACCCCGACCAACGTGCCGCATCTACATTAGTCCCACCCCATCCAACATGTCCCATCTAAACTAGTCCCACCCCGACCAACATGACCCATCTACACTAGTCGCACCCCGACCAACATGCCCCATCGTCACTAGTCCCACCCCGACCAACATGCCGCATCTACACTAGTCCCACCCCGACCACATGCCCCATCTACACTAGTCCCACGCCGAACAACATGTTCCATCTACACTAGTCCCAACCTGACCAACATGCCCCATCTACACTAGTCCCAGCGACCAACATGTGCCATCTACACTAGTCCCACCCCGACCAACATGCCCCATCTACACTAGTCCCACCCGACCAACATGCCCCATCTACACTAGTCCCACCCCGACCAACGTGCCGCATCTACATTAGTCCCACCCCATCCAACATGTCCCATCTACACTAGTCCCACCCCGACCAACATGCCCCATCTACACTAGTCCCACCCCGACCAACATGCCCCATCTACACTAGTCCCACCCCGACCAACATGACCCATCTACCCTAGTCCCACCCCGACCAACATGCCCCAATATACACAAGCCCCACCTCGACTAACATGCCCCATCTACACGTCGCACCCCGACGAACATGACCCAACTACACTAGACCCACCCTGACCAACATGCCTCATGTACACTAGTCCCACCCCGACCAACGTGCCCCATCTACACTAGTCCCACCCCGACCAACGTGCCGCATCTACATTAGTCCCACCCCATCCAACATGTCCCATCTACACCAGTCCCACCCCGACCAACATGCCCCATCTACACTAGTCCCACCCCGATCAACATGCCCCATCTACACTAGTCCCACCCCGACCAACATGACCCATCTACACTAGTCCCACCCCGACCAACATGCCCCAATATACACAAGCCCCACATCGACTAACATGCCCCATCTACACAAGTCCCACCCCGACCAACATGACCCAACTACACTAGACCCACCCCGACCAACATGCCTCATGTACACTAGTCCCACGCCGACCAACATGCCTCATCTACACTAGTCCCACCCCGACCAACATTCCCCATCTACACCTGTCCCACCCTGACCAACATGCCCCATCTACACTAGTCCCACCCGAGCAACATGCCCCATCGACACTAGTCCCACCCCGACCAACATGCCCCATCTACACTAGTCCCACCCCGACCAACATGCCCCATCTACACTAGTCCCACCCCGACCACATGCCCCATCTACACAAGGCCCACCACAACCAACATGTCCCATCTACACTAGTCCCACCCCGACCAACATGACCCATCTACACTAGTCCCACCCCGACCAACATGCCCCAATATACACAAGCCCCACCTCGAACAACATGTTCCATCTACACTAGTCCCACCCCGACCAACATGCCCCATCTACACTAGTCCCACCCGACCATCATGCCCCATCTACACTAGTCCCACCCCGACCAACATGCCCCATCTACACTAGTCCCACCCCGACCACATGCCCCATCTAAACAAGGCCCACCCCGACCACCATGTCCCATCTACACTAGTCCCACCCCGACCAACATGACCCATCTACACTAGTCCCACCCCGACCAACATGCCCCAATATACACAAGCCCCACCTCGACTAACATGCCCCATCTGCACAAGTCCCACCCCGACAAACATGACCCAACTACACTAGACACACCCCAAACAACATGCCCCATCTACACTAGTCCCACCCCAACCAACATGACCCATCTACACTAGTCCCACCCCGACCAACATGCCCCAATATACACAAGCCCCACCTCGAACAACATGTTCCATCTACACTAGTCCCACCCCGACCAACATGCCCCATCTACACTAGTCCCACCCGACCATCATGCCCCATCTACACTAGTCCCACCCCGACCAACATGCCCCATCTACACTAGTCCCACCCCGACCACATGCCCCATCTAAACAAGGCCCACCCCGACCACCATGTCCCATCTACACTAGTCCCACCCCGACCAACATGACCCATCTACACTAGTCCCACCCCGACCAACATGCCCCAATATACACAAGCCCCACCTCGACTAACATGCCCCATCTGCACAAGTCCCACCCCGACAAACATGACCCAACTACACTAGACACACCCCAAACAACATGCCCCATCTACACTAGTCCCACCCCAACCAACATGACCCATCTACACTAGTCCCACCCCGACTACATGCCCCATCTACACTAGTCCCACCCCGACCAACATGCCCCACCTACACTAGGCCCACCCCGAACAAAATGTTCCATCTACACTACTCCCAACCTGACCAAAATGCCCCATCTACACTAGTCCCACCGACCAACATGCCCCATCTACACTAGTCCCAACCTGACCAACATGCCCCATCTACACTAGTCCCAGCGACCAACATGTGCCATCTACACTAGTCCCACCCCGACCAACATGCCCCATCTACACTAGTCCCACCCCGACCAACATGCCCCATCTACACTAGTCCCACCCCGACCAACGTGCCGCATCTACATTAGTCCCACCCCATCCAACATGTCCCATCTAAACTAGTCCCACCCCGACCAACATGACCCATCTACACTAGTCGCACCCCGACCAACATGCCCCATCGTCACTAGTCCCACCCCGACCAACATGCCGCATCTACACTAGTCCCACCCCGACCACATGCCCCATCTACACTAGTCCCACCCCGAACAACATGTTCCATCTACACTAGTCCCAACCTGACCAACATGCCCCATCTACACTAGTCCCAGCGACCAACATGTGCTATCTACACTAGTCCCACCCCGACCAACATGCCCCATCTACACTAGTCCCACCCCGACCAACATGCCCCATCTACACTAGTCCCACCCCGACCAACGTGCCGCATCTACATTAGTCCCACCCCATCCAACATGTCCCATCTACACTAGTCCCACCCCGACCAACATGCCCCATCTACACTAGTCCCACCCCGACCAACATGCCCCATCTACACTAGTCCCACCCCGACCAACATGACCCATCTACACTAGTCCCACCCCGACCAACATGCCCCAATATACACAAGCCCCACCTCGACTAACATGCCCCATCTACACGTCGCACCCCGACGAACATGACCCAACTACACTAGACCCACCCTGACCAACATGCCTCATGTACACTAGTCCCACCCCGACCAACATGCCCCATCTACACTAGTCCCACCCCGACCAACGTGCCGCATCTACATTAGTCCCACCCCATCCAACATGTCCCATCTACACTAGTCCCACCCCGACCAACATGCCCCATCTACACTAGTCCCACCCCGACCAACATGCCCCATCTACACTAGTCCCACCCCGACCAACATGACCCATCTACACTAGTCCCACCCCGACCAACATGCCCCAATATACACAAGCCCCACCTCGACTAACATGCCCCATCTACACGTCGCACCCCGACGAACATGACCCAACTACACTAGACCCACCCTGACCAACATGCCTCATGTACACTAGTCCCACCCCGACCAACATGCCCCATCTACACTTGTCCCACCCCGACCAACGTGCCCCATCTACACTAGTCCCACCCCGACCAACGTGCCGCATCTACATTAGTCCCACCCCATCCAACATGACCCATCTACACTAGCCCCACCCCGACCAACATGCCCCAATATACACAAGCCCCACCTCGACTAACATGCCCCATCTACACGTCGCACCCCGACGAACATGACCCAACTACACTAGACCCACGCTGACCAACATGCCTCATGTACACTAGTCCCACCCCGACCAACATGCCCCATCTACACTTGTCCCAACCTGACCAAAATGCCCCATCTACACTAGTCCACCGACCAACATGCCCCATCTACACTAGTCCCACCCCGACCAACATGCCCCATCTACACTAGTCCCACCCCGACCACTTGCCCCATCTACATTAGTCCCAACCTGACCAACATGCCCCTTCTACACTAGTCCCACCGACCAACATGTGCCATCTACACTAGTCCCACCCCGACCAACATGCCCCATCTACACTAGTCCCACCCCGACCAACATGCCCCATCTACACTAGTCCCACCCCGACCAACGTGCCGCATCTACATTAGTCCCACCCCATCCAACATGTCCCATCTACACTAGCCCCACCCCGTCCAACATGACCCAACTACACTAGACCCACCCCGACCAACATGCCCCATTGACAATAGTCCCACCCCGACCAACATGCCGCATCTACACTAGTCCCACCCGGACCAACATGCTCCAACTACACTAGTCCTACCGCGACCACATGCCCCATCTACACTAGTCCCACCCCGCCCAACATGCCCCATCTACACTAGTCCCACCCCGACCAACATGCCCCATCTACACTAGTCCCACCCTGACCAACATGACCCATCTACACTAGTCCCATCCCGACCAACATGCCCCAATATACACAAGCCCCACATCGACTAACATGCCCCATCTACACAAGTCCCACCCCGACCAACATGACCCAACTACACTAGACCCACCCCGACCAACATGCCTCATCTACACTAGTCCCACCCCGACCAACATGCCTCATCTACACTAGTCCCACCCCGACCAACATTCCCCATCTACACCTGTCCCACCCTGACCAACATGCCCCATCTACACTAGTCCCACCCGAGCAACATGCCCCATCGACACTAGTCCCACCCCGACCAACATGCCCCATCTACACTAGTCCCACCCCGACCAATATGCCCCATCTACACTAGTCCCACCCCGACCAACATGCCCCATCTACACAAGGCCCACCCCAACCAACATGCCCCATCTACACAAGGCCCACCCCAACCAACATGTCCCATCTACACTAGTCCCACCCTGACCAACATGACCCATCTACACTAGTCCCACCCCGACCAACATGCCCCAATATACACAAGCCCCACCTCGAACAACATGTTCCATCTACACTAGTCCCACCCCGACCAACATGCTCCATCTACATTAGTCCCACCCGACCATCATGCCCCATCTACACTAGTCCCACCCCGACCAACATGCCCCATCTACACTAGTTCCACCCCGACCAACATGCCCCATCTACACTAGTCCCACCCCGACCAACATGACCCATCTACACTAGTCCCACCCCGACCAACATGCCCCAATATACACAAGCCCCACCTCGACTAACATGCCCCATCTACACGTCGCACCCCGACGAACATGACCCAACTACACTAGACCCACCCTGACCAACATGCCTCATGTACACTGATGCCACCCCGACCAACATGCCCCATCTACACTTGTCCCACCCCGACCAACATGCCCCATCTACACTAGTCCCACCCCGACCTACATGCCCCATCGACAATAGTCCCACCCCGACCAACATGCCGCATCTACACTAGTCCCACCCCGACCAACATGCTCCAACTACACTAGTCCTACCGCGACCACATGCCCCATCTACACTAGTCCCACCCCGCCCAACATGCCCCATCTACACTAGTCCCACCCGACCAACCTGCCCCATCTACACTAGTCCCACCCCGACCAACATGACCCATCTACACTAGTCCCACCCCGACCAACATGCCCCAATATACACAAGCCCCACATCGACTAACATGCACCATCTACACAAGTCCCACCCCGACCAACATGACCCAACTACACTAGACCCACCCCGACCAACATGCCTCATGTACACTAGTCCCACCCCGACCAATATGCCTCATCTACACTAGTCCCACCCCGACCAACATTCCCCATCTACACCTGTCCCACCCTGACCAACATGCCCCATCTACACTAGTCCCACCCGAGCAACATGCCCCATCGACACTAGTCCCACCCCGACCAACATGCCCCATCTACACTAGTCCCACCCCGACCAACATGTCCCATCTACACTAGTCCCACCCCGACCACATGCCCCATCTACACAAGGCCCACCCCATCCAACATGCCCCATCTACATTAGTCCCACCCCGATCACCATGTCCCATCTACACTAGTCCCACCCCGACCAACATTCCCCATCTACACCTGTCCCACCCTGACCAACATGCCCCATCTACACGTCCCACCCGACCAACATGACCCATCTACACTAGTCCCACCCCGACCAACATGACCCGACTACACTAGACACACCCCAACCAACATGCCCCATGTACACTAATCCCACCCCAACCAACATGACCCATCTACACTAGTCCCACCCCGACCAACATGCCCCAATATACACAAGCCCCACCTCGACTAACATGCCCCATCTACACAAGACCCACCCCGACCAACATGACCCGACTACACTAGACCCACCCCGACCAACATGCCCCATCGACACTAGTCCCACCCCGACCAACATGCCGCATCTACACTAGTCCCACCCCGACTACATGCCCCATCTACACTAGTCCCACCCCGACCAACATGCCCCACCTACACTAGGCCCACCCCGAACAAAATGTTCCATCTACACTACTCCCAACCTGACCAAAATGCCCCATCTACACTAGTCCCACCGACCAACATGCCCCATCTACACTAGTCCCAACCTGACCAACATGCCCCATCTACACTAGTCCCACCGACCAACATGTGCCATCCACACTAGTCCCACCCGACCAACATGCCCCATCTACACTAGTCCCACCCCGACCAACATGCCCCAGCTACACTAGTCCCACCCCGACCAACGTGCCGCATCTACATTAGTCCCACCCCATCCAACATGTCCCATCTAGACTAGTCCCACCCCGACCAACATGACCCATCTACACTAGTCCCACCCCGACCAACATGCCCCATCGACACTAGTCCCACCCCGACCAACATGCCGCATCTACACTAGTCCCACCCCGACCACATGCCCCATCTACACTAGTCCCACCCCGAACAACATGTTCCATCTACACTAGTCCCAACCTGACCAACATGCCCCATCTACACTAGTCCCACCGACCAACATGTGCCATCTACACTAGTCCCACCCCGACCAACATGCCCCATCTACACTAGTCCCACCCCGACCAACATGCCCCATTTACACTAGTCCCACCCCGACCAACGTGCCGCATCTACATTAGTCCCACCCCATCCAACATGTCCCATCTACACTAGTCCCACCCCGACCAACATGCTCCATCTACACTAGTCCTACCCCGACCACATGCCCCATCTACACTAGTCCCATCCCGACCAACATGCCCCATCTACACTAGTCCCACCCCGACCAACATGCCCCATCTACACTAGTCCCACCCCGACCAACATGACCCATCTACACTAGTCCCACCCCGACCAACATGCCCCAATATACACAAGCCCCACCTCGACTAACATGCCCCATCTACACGTCGCACCCCGACGAACATGACCCAACTACACTAGACCCACCCCGACCAACATGCCTCATGTACACTAGTCCCACCCCGACCAACATGCCCCATCTACACTTGTCCCACCCTGACCAACATGCCCCATCTACACTAGTCCCACCCGAGCAACATGCCCCATCGACACTAGTCCCACCCCGACCAACATGCCCCATCTACACTAGTCCCACCCCGACCACATGCCCCATCTACACACGGCCCACCCCGACCAACATGTCCCATCTACACTAGTCCCACTCCGACCAACATGACCCATCTACACTAGTCCCACCCCGACCAACATGCCCCAATATACACAAGCCCCACCTCGAACAACATGTTCCATCTACACTAGTCCCACCCCGACCAACATGACCCATCTACACTAGTCCCACCCGACCAACATGACCCGACTACACTAGACACACCCCAACCAACATGCCCCATGTACACTAATCCCACCCCAACCAACATGACCCATCTACACTAGTCCCACCCCGACCAACATGCCCCAATATACACAAGCCCCACCTCGACTAACATGCCCAATCTACACAAGACCCACCCCGACCAACATGACCCGACTACACTAGACCCACCCCGACCAACATGCCCCATCGACACTAGTCCCACCCCGACCAACATGCCGCATCTACACTAGTCCCACCCCGACTACATGCCCCATCTACACTAGTCCCACCCCGACCAACATGCCCCACCTACACTAGGCCCACCCCGAACAAAATGTTCCATCTACACTACTCCCAAGCTGACCAAAATGCCCCATCTACACTAGTCCCACCGACCAACATGCCCCATCTACACTAGTCCCAACCTGACCAACATGCCCCATCTACACTAGTCCCACCGACCAACATGTTCCATCTACACTAGTCCCACCCCGACCAACATGCCCCATCTACACTAGTCCCACCATGACCAACATGCCCCATCTACACTAGTCCCACCCCGACCAACGTGCCGCATCTACATTAGTCCCACCCCATCCAACATGTCCCATCTAGACTAGTCCCACCCCGACCAACATGACCCATCTACACTAGTCCCACCCCGACCAACATGCCCCATCGACACTAGTCCCACCCCGACCAACATGCCGCATCTACACTAGTCCCACCCCGACCACATGCCCCATCTACACTAGTCCCACCCCGAACAACATGTTCCATCTACACTAGTCCCACCCCGACCAACATGACCCATCTACACTAGTCCCACCCCGACCAACATGCCCCAATATACACAAGCCCCACCTCGAACAACATGTTCCATCTACACTAGTCCCACCCCGACCAACATGACCCATCTGCACTAGTCCCACCCGACCAACATGACCCGACTACACTAGACACACCCCGACCAACATGCCCCATCTACACTACTCCCAACCTGACCAAAATGCCCCATCTACACTAGTCCCAACCTGACCAACATGCCCCATCTACACTAGTCCCACCGACCAACATGTGCCATCTACACTAGTCCCACCCCGACCAACATGCCCCATCTACACTAGTCCCACCCCGACCAACATGCCCCATCTACACTAGTCCCACCCCGACCAACGTGCCGCATCTACATTAGTCCCACCCCATCCAACATGTCCCATCTAGACTAGTCCCACCCCGACCAACATGACCCATCTACACTAGTCCCACCCCGACCAACATGCCCCATCGACACTAGTCCCACCCCGACCAACATGCCGCATCTACACTAGTCCCACCCCGACCACATGCCCCATCTACACTAGTCCCACCCCGAACAACATGTTCCATCTACACTAGTCCCAACCTGACCAACATGCCCCATCTACACTAGTCCCACCGACCAACATGTGCCATCTACACTAGTCCCACCACGACCAACATGCCCCATCTACACTAGTCCCACCCCGACCAACATGCCCCATTTACACTAGTCCCACCCCGACCAACGTGCCGCATCTACATTAGTCCCACCCCATCCAACATGTCCCATCTACACTAGTCCCACCCCGACCAACATGCTCCATCTACACTAGTCCTACCCCGACCACATGCCCCATCTACACTAGTCCCACCCCGACCAACATGCCCCATCTACACTAGTCCCACCCCGACCATCATGCCCCATCTACACTAGTCCCACCCCGATCAACATGACCCATCTACACTAGTCCCACCCCGACCAACATGCCCCAATATACACAAGCCCCACCTCGACTAACATGCCCCATCTACACGTCGCACCCCGACGAACATGACCCAACTACACTAGACCCACCCCGACCAACATGCCTCATGTACACTAGTCCCACCCCGACCAACATGCCCCATCTACAGTTGTCCCACCCTGACCAACATGCCCCATCTACACTAGTCCCACCCGAGCAACATGCCCCATCGACACTAGTCCCACCCCGACCAACATGCCCCATCTACACTAGTCCCACCCCGACCACATGCCCCATCTACACAAGGCCCACCCCGACCAACATGTCCCATCTACACTAGTCCCACCCCGACCAACATGACCCATCTACACTAGTCCCACCCCGACCAACATGCCCCAATATACACAAGCCCCACCTCGAACAACATGTTCCATCTACACTAGTCCCACCCCGACCAACATGACCCATCTACACTAGTCCCACCCGACCAACATGACCCGACTACACTAGACACACCCCAACCAACATGCCCCATGTACACTAATCCCACCCCAACCAACATGACCCATCTACACTAGTCCCACCCCGACCAACATGCCCCAATATACACAAGCCCCACCTCGACTAACATGCCCCATCTACACAAGACCCACCCCGACCAACATGACCCGACTACACTAGACCCACCCCGACCAACATGCCCCATCGACACTAGTCCCACCCCGACCAACATGCCGCATCTACACTAGTCCCACCCCGACTACATGCCCCATCTACACTAGTCCCACCCGACCAACATGCCCCACCTACACTAGG
Organism: Leucoraja ocellata; assembly: GCA_036785375.1. Taxonomy (NCBI): domain Eukaryota; kingdom Metazoa; phylum Chordata; class Chondrichthyes; order Rajiformes; family Rajidae; genus Leucoraja; species Leucoraja ocellata. The sequence goes on along the minus strand of JAWMAR010000800.1, from coordinate 134,551 downwards.
CCCACCCCGAACAAAATGTTCCATCTACACTACTCCCAACCTGACCAAAATGCCCCATCTACACTAGTCCCACCGACCAACATGCCCCATCTACACTAGTCCCACCGACCAACATGTGCCATCTACACTAGTCCCACCCCGACCAACATGCCCCATCTACACTAGTCCCACCCCGACCAACATGCCCCATCTACACTAGTCCCACCCCGACCAACGTGCCGCATCTACATTAGTCCCACCCCATCCAACATGTCCCATCTAGACTAGTCCCACCCCGACCAACATGACCCATCTACACTAGTCCCACCCCGACCAACATGCCCCATCGACACTAGTCCCACCCCGACCAACATGCCGCATCTACACTAGTCCCACCCCGACCACATGCCCCATCTACACTAGTCCCACCCCGAACAACATGTTCCATCTACACTAGTCCCACCCCGACCAACATGACCCATCTACACTAGTCCCACCCCGACCAACATGCCCCAATATACACAAGCCCCACCTCGAACAACATGTTCCATCTACACTAGTCCCACCCCGACCAACATGACCCATCTACACTAGTCCCACCCGACCAACATGACCCGACTACACTAGACACACCCCGACCAACATGCCCCATCTACACTACTCCCAACCTGACCAAAATGCCCCATCTACACTAGTCCCACCGACCAACATGCCCCATCTACACTAGTCCCAACCTGACCAACATGCCCCATCTACACTAGTCCCACCGACCAACATGTGCCATCTACACTAGTCCCACCCCGATCAACATGCCCCATCTACACTAGTCCCACCCCGACCAACATGCCCCATCTACACTAGTCCCACCCCGACCAACGTGCCGCATCTACATTAGTCCCACCCCATCCAACATGTCCCATCTAGACTAGTCCCACCCCGACCAACATGACCCATCTACACTAGTCCCACCCCGACCAACATGCCCCATCGACACTAGTCCCACCCCGACCAACATGCCGCATCTACACTAGTCCCACCCCGACCAACATGACCCATCTACACTAGTCCCACCCCGACCAACATGCCCCAATATACACAAGCCCCACCTCGACTAACATGCCCCATCTACACGTCGCACCCCGACGAACATGACCCAACTACACTAGACCCACCCCGACCAACATGCCTCATGTACACTAGTCCCACCCCGACCAACATGCCCCATCTACACTTGTCCCACCCTGACCAACATGCCCCATCTACACTAGTCCCACCCGAGCAACATGCCCCATCGACACTAGTCCCACCCCGACCAACATGCCCCATCTACACTAGTCCCACCCCGACCACATGCCCCATCTACACAAGGCCCACCCCGACCAACATGTCCCATCTACACTAGTCCCACCCCGACCAACATGACCCATCTACACTAGTCCCACCCCGACCAACATGCCCCAATATACACAAGCCCCACCTCGAACAACATGTTCCATCTACACTAGTCCCACCCCGACCAACATGCCCCATCTACACTAGTCCCACCCGACCATCATGCCCCATCTACACTAGTCCCACCCCGACCAACATGCCCCATCTACACTAGTCCCACCCCGACCACATGCCCCATCTACACAAGGCCCACCCCGACCAACATGTCCCATCTACATTAGTCCCACCCCGACCAACATTCCCCATCTACACTAGTCCCAACCTGACCAACATGCCCCATCTACACTAGTCCCACCAACCAACATGTGCCATCTACACTAGTCCCACCCCGACCAACATGCCCCATCTACACTAGTCCCACCGACCAACATGTGCCATCTACACTAGTCCCACCCCGACCAACATGCCCCATCTACACTAGTCCCACCCCGACCAACATGCGCCATCTACACTAGTCCCACCCCGACCAACGTGCCGCATCTACATTAGTCCCACCCCATCCAACATGTCCCATCTACACCAGTCCCACCCCGACCAACATGCTCCATCTACACTAGTCCTACCCCGACCACATGCCCCATCTACACTAGTCCCACCCCGACCAACATGCCCCATCAACACTAGTCCCATCCCGACCAACATGCCCCATCTACACTAGTCCCACCCCGACCAACATGACCCATCTACACTAGTCCCACCCCGACCAACATGCCCCAATATACACAAGCCCCACCTCGACTAACATGCCCCATCTACACAAGTCCCACCCTGACGAACATGACCCAACTACACTAGACCCACCCCGACCAACATGCCTCATGTACACTAGTCCCACCCCGACCAACATGCCCCATCTACACTTGTCCCACCCTGACCAACATGCCCCATCTACACTAGTCGCACCCGAGCAACATGCCCCATCGACACTAGTCCCACCCCGACCAACATGCCCCATCTACACTAGTCCCACCCCGAGCAACATGCCCCATCTACACTAGTCCCACCCCGACCACATGCCCCATCTACACAAGGCCCACCCCGACCAACATGCCCCATCTACACTAGTCCCACCCCGACCACATGCCCCATCTACACAAGGCCCACCCCGACCAACATGTCCCATCTACACTAGTCCCACCCCGACCAACATGCCTCATGTACACTAGTCCCACCCGACCAACATGCCCCATACACTTGTCCCACCCTGACCAACGTGCCCCATCTACACTAGTCCCACCCGAGCAACATGCCCCATCGACACTAGTCCCACCCCGACCAACATGCCCCATCTACACTAGTCCCACCCCGACCACATGCCCCATCTACACAAGGCCCACCCCGACCAACATGTCCCATCTACACTAGTCCCACCCCGAACAACATGACCCATCTACACTAGTCCCACCCCGACCAACATGCCCCAATATACACAAGCCCCACCTCGAACAACATGTTCCATCTACACTAGTCCCACCCCGACCAACATGCCCCATCTACACTAGTCCCACCCGACCATCATGCCCCATCTACACTAGTCCCACCCCGACCAACATGCCCCATCTACACTAGTGCCACCCCGACCACATGCCCCATCTACACAAGGCCCACCGCGACCAACATGTCCCATCTACATTAGTCCCACACCGACCAACATTCCCCATCTACACTAGTCCCAACCTGACCAACATGCCCCATCTACACTAGTCCCACCAACCAACATGCCCCATCTACACTAGTCCCACCAACCAACATGTGCCATCTACACTAGTCCCACCCCGACCAACATGCCCCATCTACACTAGTCCCACCGACCAACATGTGCCATCTACACTAGTCCCACCCCGACCAACATGCCCCATCTACACTAGTCCCACCCCGACCAACGTGCCGCATCTACATTAGTCCCACCCCATCCAACATGTCCCATCTACACCAGTCCCACCCCGACCAACATGCTCCATCTACACTAGACCTACCCCGACCACATGCCCCATCTACACTAGTCCCACCCCGACCAACATGCCCCATCTACACTAGTCCCACCCCGACCAACATGCCCCATTTACACTTGTCCCACCCTGACCAACATGCCCCATCTACACTAGTCCCACCCGAGCTACATGCCTCATCGACACTAGTCCCACCCCGACCAACATGCCCCATCTACACTAGTCCCACCCCGACCAACATGCCCCATCTACACTAGTCCCACCCCGACCACATGCCCCATCTACACAAGGCCCACCACGACCAACATGCCCCATCTACACTAGTCCCACCCCGACCACATGCCCCATCTACACAAGGCCCACCCCGACCAACGTCCCATCTACACTAGTCCCACCCCGACCAACATGACCCATCTACACTAGTCCCACCCCGACCAACATGCCCCAATATACACATGCCCCACCTCGAACAACATGTTCCATCTACACTAATCCCACCACGACCAACATGCCCCATCTACACTAGTCCCACCCGACCATCATGCCCCATCTACACTAGTCCCACCCCGACCAACATGCCCCATCTACACTAGTCCCACCCCGACCACATGCCCCATCTACACAAGGCCCACCCCGACCAACATGTCCCATCTACATTAGTCCCACCCCGACCAACATTCCCCATCTACACTAGTCCCAACCTGACCAACATGCCCCAGCTACACTAGTCCCACCAACCAACATGTGCCATCTACACTAGTCCCACCCCGACCAACATGCCCCATCTACACTAGTCCCACCGACCAACATGTGCCATCTACACCAGTCCCACCCCGACCTACATGCTCCATCTACACTAGTCCTACCCCGACCACATGCCCCATCTACACTAGTCCCACCCCGTCCAACATGCCCCATCTACACTAGTCCCACCCCGACCAACATGCCCCATCTACACTAGTCGCACCCCGACCAACATGACCCATCTACACTAGTCCCACCCCGACCAACATGCCCCAATATACACAAGCCCCACCTCGACTAACATGCCCCATCTACACGTCGCACCCCGACGAACATGACCCAACTATACTAGACCCACCCCGACCAACATGCCTCATGTACACTAGTCCCACCCCGACCAACATGCCCCATCTACACTTGTCCCACCCTGACCAACATGCCCCATCTACACTAGTCCCACCCGAGCAACATGCCCCATCGACACTAGTCCCACCCCGACCAACATGCCCCATCTACACTAGTCCCACCCCGACCAACATGCCCCATCTACACAAGGCCCACCCCGACCAACATGTCCCATCTACACTAGTCCCACCCCGACCAACATGACCCATCTACACTAGTCCCATGCCCGACCAACATGCCCCAATATACACAAGCCCCACCTCGAACAACATGTTCCATCTACACTAGTCCCACCCCGACCAACATGCCCCATCTACACTAGTCCCACCCGACCATCATGCCCCATCTACACTAGTCCCACCCCGACCAACATGCCCCATCTACACTAGTCCCACCCCGACCACATGCCCCATCTACACTAGTCCCACCCCGACCAACATGCCCCATTTACACTAGTCCCACCCCGACCAACGTGCCGCATCTACATTAGTCCCACCCCATCCAACATGTCCCATCTACACTAGTCCCACCCCGACCAACATGCTCCATCTACACTAGTCCTACCCCGACCACATGCCCCATCTACACTAGTCCCACCCCGACCAACATGCCCCATCTACACTAGTCCCACCCCGACCAACATGCCCCATCTACACTAGTCCCACCCCGACCAACATGACCCATCTACACTAGTCCCACCCCGACCAACATGCCCCAATATACACATGCCCCACCTCGACTAACATGCCCCATCTACACGTCGCACCCCGATGAACATGACCCAACTACACTAGACCCACCCCGACCAACATGCCTCATGTACACTAGTCCCACCCGACCAACATGCCCCATATACACTTGTCCCACCCTGACCAACATGCCCCATCTACACTAGTCCCACCCGAGCAACATGCCCCATCGACACTAGTCCCACCCCGACCAACATGCCCCATCTACACTAGTCCCACCCCGACCACATGCCCCATCTACACAAGGCCCACCCCGACCAACATGTCCCATCTACACTAGTCCCACCCCGACCAACATGACCCATCTACACTAGTCCCACCCCGACCAACATGCCCCAATATACACAAGCCCCACCTCGAACAACATGTTCCATCTACACTAGTCCCACCCCGACCAACATGCCCCATCTACACTAGTCCCACCCGACCATCATGCCCCATCTACACTATTCCCACCCCGACCAACATGCCCCATCTACACTAGTCCCACCCCGACAACATGCCCCATCTACACAAGGCCCACCCCGACCAACATGTCCCATCTACATTAGTCCCACCCCGACCAACATTCCCCATCTACACTAGTCCCAACCTGACCAACATGCCCCATCTACACTAGTCCCACCAACCAACATGTGCCATCTACACTAGTCCCACCCCGACCAACATGCCCCATCTACACTAGTCCCACCGACCAACATGTGCCATCTACACTAGTCCCACCCCGACCAACATGCCCCATCTACACTAGTCCCACCCCGACCAACATGCCCCATCTACACTAGTCCCACCCCGACCAACGTGCCGCATCTACATTAGTCCCACCCCATCCAACATGTCCCATCTACACCAGTCCCACCCTGACCAACATGCTCCATCTACACTAGTCCTACCCCGACCACATGCCCCATCTACACTAGTCCCACCCCGACCAACATGCCCCATCTACACTAGTCCCACCCCGACCAACATGCCCCATCTACACTAGTCCCACCCCGACCAACATGACCCATCTACACTAGTCCCACCCCGACCAACATGCCCCAATATACACAAGCCCCACCTCGACTAACATGCCCCATCTACACAAGTCCCACCCCGACGAACATGACCCAACTACACTAGAACCACCCCGACCAACATGCCTCATGTACACTAGTCCCACCCCGACCAACATGCCCCATCTACACTTGTCCCACCCTGACCAACATGCCCCATCTACACTAGTCCCACCCGAGCTACATGCCCCATCGACACTAGTCCCACCCCGACCAACATGCCCCATCTACACTAGTCCCACCCCGACCAACATGCCCCATCTACACTCGTCCCACCCCGACCACATGCCCCATCTACACAAGGCCCACCACGACCAACATGCCCCATCTACACTAGTCCCACCCCGACCACATGCCCCATCGACACAAGGCCCACCCCGACCAACGTCCCATCTACACTAGTCCCACCCCGACCAACATGACCCATCTACACTAGTCCCACCCCGACCAACATGCCCCAATATACACATGCCCCACCTCGAACAACGTTCCATCTACACTAATCCCACCACGACCAACATGCCCCATCTACACTAGTCCCACCCGACCATCATGCCCCATCTACACTAGTCCCACCCCGACCAACATGCCCCATCTACACTAGTCCCACCCCGACCACATGCCCCATCTACACAAGGCCCACCCCGACCAACATGTCCCATCTACATTAGTCCCACCCCGACCAACATTCCCCATCTACACTAGTCCCACCCGACCATCATGCGCCATCTACACTAGTCCCACCCCAACCAACATGCCCCATCTACACTAGTCCCACCCCGACCACATGCCCCATCTACACAAGGCCCACCCCGACCAACATGTGCCATCTACACTAGTCCCACCCCGACCAACATGCCCCATCTACACTAGTCCCACCGACCAACATGTGCCATCTACACCAGTCCCACCCCAACCAACATGCTCCATCTACACTAGTCCTACCCCGACCACATGCCCCATCTACACTAGTCCCACCCCGACCAACATGCCCCATCTACACTAGTCCCACCCAGACCAACATGCCCCATCTACACTAGTCCCACCCCGACCAACATGACCCATCTACACTAGTCCCACCCCGACCAACATGCCCCAATATACACAAGCCCCACCTCGACTAACATGCCCCATCTACACGTCGCACCCCGACGAACATGACCCCACTATACTAGACCCACCCCGACCAACATGCCTCATGTACACTAGTCCCACCCCGACCAACATGCCCCATCTACACTTGTCCCACCCTGACCAACATGCCCCATCTACACTAGTCCCACCCGAGCAACATGCCCCATCGACACTAGTCCCACCCCGACCAACATGCCCCATCTACACTAGTCCCACCCCGACCACATGCCCCATCTACACAAGGCCCACCCCGACCAACATGTCCCATCTACACTAGTCCCACCCCGACCAACATGACCCATCTACACTAGTCCCATGCCCGACCAACATGCCCCAATATACACAAGCCCCACCTCGAACAACATGTTCCATCTACACTAGTCCCACCCCGACCAACATGCCCCATCTACACTAGTCCCACCCGACCATCATGCCCCATCTACACTAGTCCCACCCCGACCAACATGCCCCATCTACACTAGTCCCACCCCGACCACATGCCCCATCTACACAAGGCCCACCCCGACCAACATGTCCCATCTACATTAGTCCCACCCCGACCAACATTCCCCATCTACACTAGTCCCAACCTGACCAACATGCCCCATCTACACTAGTCCCACCAACCAACATGTGCCATCTACACTAGTCCCACCCCGACCAACATGCCCCATCTACACTAGTCCCACCGACCAACATGTGCCATCTACACTAGTCCCACCCCGACCAACATGCCCCATCTACACTAGTCCCACCCCGACCAACATGCCCTATCTACACTAGTCCCACCCCGACCACATGCCCCATCTACACTAGTCCCACCCCGACCAACATGCCCCATCTACACTAGTCCCACCCCGACCAACATGCCCCATCTACACTAGTCCCACCCCGACCAACATGACCCATCTACACTAGTCCCACCCCGACCAACATGCCCCAATATACACAAGCCCCACCTCGACTAACATGCCCCATCTACACAAGTCCCACCCCGACGAACATGACCCAACTACACTAGACCCACCCCGACCAACATGCCTCATGTACACTAGTCCCACCCCGACCAACATGCCCCATCTACACTTGTCCCACCCTGACCAACATGCCCCATCTACACTAGTCCCACCCGAGCTACATGCCCCATCGACACTAGTCCCACCCCGACCAACATGCCCCATCTACACTAGTCCCACCCCGACCAACATGCCCCATCTACACTAGTCCCACCCCGACCACATGCCCCATCTACACAAGGCCCACCACGACCAACATGCCCCATCTACACTAGTCCCACCCCGACCACATGCCCCATCTACACAAGGCCCACCCCGACCAACGTCCCATCTACACTAGTCCCACCCCGACCAACATGACCCATCTACACTAGTCTCACCCCGACCAACATGCCCCAATATACACATGCCCCACCTCGAACATGTTCCATCTACACTAGTCCCACCACGACCAACATGCCCCATCTACACTAGTCCCACCCGACCATCATGCCCCATCTACACTAGTCCCACCCCGACCAACATGCCCCATCTACACTAGTCCCACCCCGACCACATGCCCCATCTACACAAGGCCCACCCCGACCAACATGTCCCATCTACATTAGTCCCACCCCGACCAACATTCCCCATCTACACTAGTCCCAACCTGACCAACATGCCCCATCTACACTAGTCCCACCAACCAACATGTGCCATCTACACTAGTCCCACCCAGACCAACATGCCCCATCTACACTAGTCCCACCGACCAACATGTGCCATCTACACCAGTCCCACCACGGCCAACATGCTCCATCTACACTAGTCCTTCCCCGACCACATGCCCCATCTACACTAGTCCCACCCCGACCAACATGCCCCATCTACACTAGTCCCACCCCGACCAACATGCCCCATCTACACTAGTCCCACCCCGACCAACATGACCCATCTACACTAGTCCCACCCCGACCAACATGCCCCAATATACACAAGCCCCACCTCGACTAACATGCCCCATCTACACAAGTCCCACCCCGACGAACATGACCCAACTACACTAGACCCACCCCGACCAACATGCCTCATGTACACTAGTCCCACCCCGACCAACATGCCCCATCTACATTTGTCCCACCCTGACCAACATGCCCCATCTACACTAGTCGCACCCGAGCAACATGCCCCATCGACACTAGTCCCACCCCGACCAACATGCCCCATCTACACTAGTCCCACCCCGACCAACATGCCCCATCTACACTAGTCCCACCCCGACCACATGCCCCATCTACACAAGGCCCACCCCGACCAACATGCCCCACCTACACTAGTCCCACCCCGACCACATGCCCCATCTACACAATGCCCACCCCGACCAACATGTCCCATCTACACTAGTCCCACCCCGACCAACATGACCCATCTACACCAATCCCACCCCGACCAACATGCCCCAATATACACAAGCCCCACCTCGAACAACATGTTCCATCTACACTAGTCCCACCACGACCAACATGCCCCATCTACACTAGTCCCACCCGACCATCATGCCCCATCTACACTAGTCCCACCCCGACCAACATGCCCCATCTACACTAGTCCCACCCCGACCACATGCCCCATCTACACAAGGCCCACCCCGACCAACATGTCCCATCTACATTAGTCCCACCCCGACCAACATTCCCCATCTACACTAGTCCCAACCTGACCAACATGCCCCATCTACACTAGTCCCACCAACCAACATGTGCCATCTACACTAGTCCCACCCCGACCAACATGCCCCATCTACACTAGTCCCACCCCGAACAACATGCCCCATCTACACTAGTCCCACCCCGACCAACGTGCCGCATCTACATTAGTCCCACCCCATCCAACATGTCCCATCTACACTAGTCCCACCCCGACCAACATGCTCCATCTACACTAGTCCCACCCCGACCAACATGCCCCATCTACATTAGTCCCACCCCGACCAACATGCCCCATCTACACTAGTCCCACCCCGACCAACATGCCCCACCTACACTAGTCCCACCCCGACCAACATGCCCCACCTACACTAGTCCCACCCCGACCAACATGTCCCATCTACACTAGTCCCACCCCGACCAACATGACCCATCTACACTAGTCCCACCCCGACCAACATGCCCCATCTACACTAGTCCCACCCCGACCACATGCCCCATCTACACAAGGCCCACCCCGACCAACATGTCCCATCTACACTAGTCCCACCCCGACCAACATGACCCATCTACACTAGTCCCACCCCGACCAACATGCCCCAATATACACAAGCCCCACCTCGAACAACATGTTCCATCTACACTAGTCCCACCCCGACCAACATGCCCCATCTACACTACTCCCACCAACCAACATGTGCCATCAAAACTAGTCCCACCTCGACCAACATGCCCCATCTACACTAGTCCCACCGACCAACATGTGCCATCTACACTAGTCCCACCCCGACCAACATGCCCCATCTACACTAGTCCCACCCCGACCAACATGACCCATCTACACTAGTCCCACCCCGACGAACATGACCCAACTACACTAGACCCACCCCGACTAACGTGCCGCATCTACATTAGTCCCACCCCATCCAACATGTCCCATCTACACCAGTCCCACCCCGACCAACATGCTCCATCTACACTAGTCCTACCCCGACCACATGCCCCATCTACACTAGTCCCACCCCGACCAACATGACCCATCTACACTAGTCCCACCCTGACGAACATGACCCAACTACACTAGACCCACCCCGACCAACTTGCCTCATGTACACTAGTCCCACCCCGACCAACATGCCCCATCTACACTTGTCCCACCCTGACCAACATGCCCCATCTACACTAGTTCCACCCGAGCAACATGCCCCATCGACACTAGTCTCACGTCGACCAACATGCCCCATCTACACTAGTCCCACCCCGACCACATGCCCCATCTACACAAGGCCCACCCCGACCAACATGCCCCATCTACACTAGTCCCACCCCGACCACATGCCCCATCTACACTAGTCCCACCACGAACAACATGCCCCATCTACACTAGTCCCACCCCGACCAACGTGCCGCATCTACATTAGTCCCACCCCATCCAACATGTCCCATCTACACTAGTCCCACCCCGACCAACATGCTCCATCTACACTAGTCCTACCCCGACCACATGCCCCATCTACACTAGGCCCATCCCAACCAACATGCCCCATCTACACTAGTCCCACCGACCAACATGTGCCATCTACACTAGTCCCACCCCGACCAACATGCCCCATCTACACTAGTCCCACCCCGACCAACATGCCCCATCTACACTAGTCCCACCCTGACCAACGTGCCGCATCTACACTAGTCCCACCCCGACCAACATGCCCCATCTACACTAGTCCCACCCCGACCAACATGCCCCATCTACATTAGTCCCACCCCGACCAACATGCCCCATCTACACTAGTCCCACCCCGACCAACATGCCCCACCTACACTAGTCCCACCCCGACCAACATGCCCCATCTACACTAGTCCCACCCCGACCAACATGCTCCATCTACACTAGTCCCACCCCGACCAACATGCCCCATCTACACTAGTCCCACCCCGACCAACATGCCCCACCTACACTAGGCCCACCCCGAACAAAATGTTCCATCTACACTACTCCCAACCTGACCAAAATGCCCCATCTACACTAGTCCCACCGACCAACATGCCCCATCTACACTAGTCCCAACCTGACCAACATGCCCCATCTACACTAGTCCCAGCGACCAACATGTGCCATCTACACTAGTCCCACCCCGACCAACATGCCCCATCTACACTAGTCCCACCCCGACCAACATGCCCCATCTACACTAGTCCCACCCCGACCAACATGCCCCATCTACATTAGTCCCACCCCATCCAACATGTCCCATCCTAAACTAGTCCCACCCCGTCCAACATGACCCATCTACACTAGTCGCACCCCGACCAACATGCCCCATCGTCACTAGTCCCACCCCGACCAACATGCCGCATCTACACTAGTCCCACCCCGACCACATGCCCCATCTACACTAGTCCCACCCCGAACAACATGTTCCATCTACACTAGTCCCAACCTGACCAACATGCCCCATCTACACTAGTCCCAGCGACCAACATGTGCCATCTACACTAGTCCCACCCCGACCAACATGCCCCATCTACACTAGTCCCACCCGACCAACATGCCCCATCTACACTAGTCCCACCCGACCAACGTGCCGCATCTACATTAGTCCCACCCCATCCAACATGTCCCATCTACACTAGTCCCACCCCGACCAACATGCCCCATCTACACTAGTCCCACCCCGACCAACATGCCCCATCTACACAAGCCCCACATCGACTAACATGCCCCCATCTACACGTCGCACCCCGACGAACATGACCCAACTACACTAGACCCACCCTGACCAACATGCCTCATGTACACTAGTCCCACCCCGACCAACGTGCCCCATCTACACTAGTCCCACCCCGACCAACGTGCCGCATCTACATTAGTCCCACCCCAACCAACATGCCCCATCTACACTAGTCCAACCCCGACCACATGCCCCATCTAAACAAGGCCCACCCCGACCACCATGTCCCATCTACACTAGTCCCACCCCGACCAACATGACCCATCTACACTAGTCCCACCCCGACCAACATGCCCCAATATACACAAGCCCCACCTCGACTAACATGCCCCATCTACACAAGACCCACCCCGACCAACATGACCCGACTACACTAGACCCACCCCGACCAACATGCCCCATCGACACTAGTCCCACCCCGACCAACATGCCGCATCTACACTAGTCCCACCCCGACTACATGCCCCATCTACACTAGTCCCACCCCGACCAACATGCCCCACCTACACTAGGCCCACCCCGAACAAAATGTTCCATCTACACTACTCCCAACCTGACCAAAATGCCCCATCTACACTAGTCCCACCGACCAACATGCCCCATCTACACTAGTCCCAACCTGACCAACATGCCCCATCTACACTAGTCCCAGCGACCAACATGTGCCATCTACACTAGTCCCACCCCGACCAACATGCCCCATCTACACTAGTCCCACCCCGACCAAACATGCCCCATCTACACTAGTCCCACCCCGACCAACGTGCCGCATCTACATTAGTCCCACCCCCATCCAACATGTCCCATCTAAACTAGTCCCACCCCGACCAACATGACCCATCTACACTAGTCGCACCCGACCAACATGCCCCATCGTCACTAGTCCCACCCCGACCAACATGCCGCATCTACACTAGTCCCACCCCGACCACATGCCCCATCTACACTAGTCCCACCCCGAACAACATGTTCCATCTACACTAGTCCCAACCTGACCAACATGCCCCATCTACACTAGTCCCAGCGACCAACATGTGCCATCTACACTAGTCCCACCCCGACCAACATGCCCCATCTACACTAGTCCCACCCCGACCAACATGCCCCATCTACACTAGTCCCACCCCGACCAACGTGCCGCATCTACATTAGTCCCACCCCATCCAACATGTCCCATCTACACTAGTCCCACCCCGACCAACATGCCCCATCTACACTAGTCCCACCCCGACCAACATGCCCCATCTACACTAGTCCCACCCCGACCAACATGACCCATCTACACTAGTCCCACCCCGACCAACATGCCCCAATATACACAAGCCCCACCTCGACTAACATGCCCCATCTACACGTCGCACCCCGACGAACATGACCCAACTACACTAGACCCACCCTGACCAACATGCCTCATGTACACTAGTCCCACCCCGACCAACATGCCCCATCTACACTAGTCCCACCCCGACCAACGTGCCGCATCTACATTAGTCCCACCCCATCCAACATGTCCCATCTACACTAGTCCCACCCCCCACCAACATGCCCCATCTACACTAGTCCCACCCCGACCAACATGCCCCATCTACACTAGTCCCACCCCGACCAACATGACCCATCTACACTAGTCCCACCCCGACCAACATGCCCCAATATACACAAGCCCCACCTCGACTAACATGCCCCATCTACACGTCGCACCCCGACGAACATGACCCAACTACACTAGACCACCCTGACCAACATGCCTCATGTACACTAGTCCCACCCCGACCAACATGCCCCATCTACACTTGTCCCACCCCGACCAATGTGCCCCATCTACACTAGTCCCACCCCGACCAACGTGCCGCATCTACATTAGTCCCACCCCATCCAACATGACCCATCTACACTAGCCCCACCCCGACCAACATGCCCCAATATACACAAGCCCCACCTCGACTAACATGCCCCATCTACACGTCGCACCCCGACGAACATGACCCAACTACACTAGACCCACCCTGACCAACATGCCTCATGTACACTAGTCCCACCCCGACCAACATGCCCCATCTACACTTGTCCCAACCTGACCAAAATGCCCCATCTACACTAGTCCCACCGACCAACATGCCCCATCTACACTAGTCCCACCCCGACCAACATGCCCCATCTACACTAGTCCCACCCCGACCAACTTGCCCCATCTACATTAGTCCCAACCTGACCAACATGCCCCTTCTACACTAGTCCCACCGACCAACATGTGCCATCTACACTAGTCCCACCCCGACCAACATGCCCCATCTACACTAGTCCCACCCCGACCAACATGCCCCATCTACACTAGTCCCACCCCGACCAACGTGCCGCATCTACATTAGTCCCACCCCATCCAACATGACCCATCTACACTAGCCCCACCCCGTCCAACATGACCCAACTACACTAGACCCACCCCGACCAACATGCCCCATCGACAATAGTCCCACCCCGACCAACATGCCGCATCTACACTAGTCCCACCCCGACCAACATGCTCCAACTACACTAGTCCTACCGCGACCACATGCCCCATCTACACTAGTCCCACCCCGCCCAACATGCCCCATCTACACTAGTCCCACCCCGACCAACCTGCCCCATCTACACTAGTCCCACCCCGACCAACATGACCCATCTACACTAGTCCCACCCCGACCAACATGCCCCAATATACACAAGCCCCACATCGACTAACATGCACCATCTACACAAGTCCCACCCCGACCAACATGACCCAACTACACTAGACCCACCCCGACCAACATGCCTCATGTACACTAGTCCCACCCCAACCAACATGCCTCATCTACACTAGTCCCACCCCGACCAACATTCCCCATCTACACCTGTCCCACCCTGACCAACATGCCCCATCTACACTAGTCCCACCCGAGCAACATGCCCCATCGACACTAGTCCCACCCCGACCAACATGCCCCATCTACACTAGTCCCACCCCGACCAACATGCCCCATCTACACTAGTCCCACCCCGACCACATGCCCCATCTACACAAGGCCCACCCCATCCAACATGCCCCATCTACATTAGTCCCACCCCGATCACCATGTCCCATCTACACTAGTCCCACCCCGACCAACATTCCCCATCTACACCTGTCCCACCCTGACCAACATGCCCCATCTACACGTCCCACCCGACCAACATGACCCATCTACACTAGTCCCACCCCGACCAACATGACCCGACTACACTAGACACACCCCAACCAACATGCCCCATGTACACTAATCCCACCCCAACCAACATGACCCATCTACACTAGTCCCACCCCGACCAACATGCCCCAATATACACAAGCCCCACCTCGACTAACATGCCCCATCTACACAAGACCCACCCCGACCAACATGACCCGACTACACTAGACCCACCCCGACCAACATGCCCCATCGACACTAGTCCCACCCCGACCAACATGCCGCATCTACACTAGTCCCACCCCGACTACATGCCCCATCTACACTAGTCCCACCCCGACCAACATGCCCCACCTACACTAGGCCCACCCCGAACAAAATGTTCCATCTACACTACTCCCAACCTGACCAAAATGCCCCATCTACACTAGTCCCACCGACCAACATGCCCCATCTACACTAGTCCCAACCTGACCAACATGCCCCATCTACACTAGTCCCACCGACCAACATGTGCCATCCACACTAGTCCCACCCGACCAACATGCCCCATCTACACTAGTCCCACCCCGACCAACATGCCCCATCTACACTAGTCCCACCCCGACCAACGTGCCGCATCTACATTAGTCCCACCCCATCCAACATGTCCCATCTAGACTAGTCCCACCCCGACCAACATGACCCATCTATACTAGTCCCACCCCGACCAACATGCCCCATCGACACTAGTCCCACCCCGACCAACATGCCGCATCTACACTAGTCCCACCCCGACCACATGCCCCATCTACACTAGTCCCACCCCGAACAACATGTTCCATCTACACTAGTCCCAACCTGACCAACATGCCCCATCTACACTAGTCCCACCGACCAACATGTGCCATCTACACTAGTCCCACCCCGACCAACATGCCCCAATATACACAAGCCCCACATCGACTAACATGCACCATCTACACAAGTCCCACCCCGACCAACATGACCCAACTACACTAGACCCACCCCGACCAACATGCCTCATGTACACTAGTCCCACCCCAACCAACATGCCTCATCTACACTAGTCCCACCCCGACCAACATTCCCCATCTACACCTGTCCCACCCTGACCAACATGCCCCATCTACACTAGTCCCACCCGAGCAACATGCCCCATCGACACTAGTCCCACCCCGACCAACATGCCCCATCTACACTAGTCCCACCCCGACCAACATGCCCCATCTACACTAGTCCCACCCCGACCACATGCCCCATCTACACAAGGCCCACCCCATCCAACATGCCCCATCTACATTAGTCCCACCCCGATCACCATGTCCCATCTACACTAGTCCCACCCCGACCAACATTCCCCATCTACACCTGTCCCACCCTGACCAACATGCCCCATCTACACGTCCCACCCGACCAACATGACCCATCTACACTAGTCCCACCCCGACCAACATGCCCCATTTACACTAGTCCCACCCCGACCAACGTGCCGCATCTACATTAGTCCCACCCCATCCAACATGTCCCATCTACACTAGTCCCACCCCGACCAACATGCTCCATCTACACTAGTCCTACCCCGACCACATGCCCCATCTACACTAGTCCCATCCCGACCAACATGCCCCATCTACACTAGTCCCACCCCGACCAACTTGCCCCATCTACACTAGTCCCACCCCGACCAACATGACCCATTTACACTAGTCCCACCCCGACCAACATGCCCCAATATACACAAGCCCCACCTCGACTAACATGCCCCATCTACACGTCGCACCCCGACGAACATGACCCAACTACACTAGACCCACCCCGACCAACATGCCTCATGTACACTAGTCCCACCCCGACCAACATGCCCCATCTACACTTGTCCCACCCTGACCAACATGCCCCATCTACACTAGTCCCACCCGAGCAACATGCCCCATCGACACTAGTCCCACCCCGACCAACATGCCCCATCTACACTAGTCCCACCCCGACCACATGCCCCATCTACACAAGGCCCACCCCGACCAACATGTCCCATCTACACTAGTCCCACTCCGACCAACATGACCCATCTACACTAGTCCCACCCCGACCAACATGCCCCAATATACACGAGCCCCACCTCGAACAACATGTTCCATCTACACTAGTCCCACCCCGACCAACATGACCCATCTACACTAGTCCCACCCGACCAACATGACCCGACTACACTAGACACACCCCAACCAACATGCCCCATGTACACTAATCCCACCCCAACCAACATGACCCATCTACACTAGTCCCACCCCGACCAACATGCCCCAATATACACAAGCCCCACCTCGACTAACATCCCCAATCTACACAAGACCCACCCCGACCAACATGACCCGACTACACTAGACCCACCCCGACCAACATGCCCCATCGACACTAGTCCCACCCCGACCAACATGCCGCATCTACACTAGTCCCACCCCGACTACATGCCCCATCTACACTAGTCCCACCCCGACCAACATGCCCCACCTACACTAGGCCCACCCCGAACAAAATGTTCCATCTACACTACTCCCAAGCTGACCAAAATGCCCCATCTACACTAGTCCCACCGACCAACATGCCCCATCTACACTAGTCCCAACCTGACCAACATGCCCCATCTACACTAGTCCCACCGACCAACATGTTCCATCTACACTAGTCCCACCCCGACCAACATGCCCCATCTACACTAGTCCCACCCCGACCAACATGCCCCATCTACACTAGTCCCACCCCGACCAACGTGCCGCATCTACATTAGTCCCACCCCATCCAACATGTCCCATCTAGACTAGTCCCACCCCGACCAACATGACCCATCTACACTAGTCCCACCCCGACCAACATGCCCCATCGACACTAGTCCCACCCCGACCAACATGCCGCATCTACACTAGTCCCACCCCGACCACATGCCCCATCTACACTAGTCCCACCCCGAACAACATGTTCCATCTACACTAGTCCCACCCCGACCAACATGACCCATCTACACTAGTCCCACCTCGACCAACATGCCCCAATATACACAAGCCCCACCTCGAACAACATGTTCCATCTACACTAGTCCCACCCCGACCAACATGACCCATCTACACTAGTCCCACCCGACCAACATGACCCGACTACACTAGACACACCCCGACCAACATGCCCCATCTACACTACTCCCAACCTGACCAAAATGCCCCATCTACACTAGTCCCACCGACCAACATGCCCCATCTACACTAGTCCCAACCTGACCAACATGCCCCATCTACACTAGTCCCACCGACCAACATGTGCCATCTACACTAGTCCCACCCCGACCAACATGCCCCATCTACACTAGTCCCACCCCGACCAACATGCCCCATCTACACTAGTCCCACCCCGACCAACGTGCCGCATCTACATTAGTCCCACCCCATCCAACATGTCCCATCTAGACTAGTCCCACCCCGACCAACATGACCCATCTACACTAGTCCCACCCCGACCAACATGCCCCATCGACACTAGTCCCACCCCGACCAACATGCCGCATCTACACTAGTCCCACCCCGACCACATGCCCCATCTACACTAGTCCCACCCCGAACAACATGTTCCATCTACACTAGTCCCAACCTGACCAACATGCCCCATCTACACTAGTCCCACCGACCAACATGTGCCATCTACACTAGTCCCACCACGACCAACATGCCCCATCTACACTAGTCCCACCCCGACCAACATGCCCATTTACACTAGTCCCACCCCGACCAACGTGCCGCATCTACATTAGTCCCAACCCCATCCAACATGTCCCATCTACACTAGTCCCACCCCGACCAACATGCTCCATCTACACTAGTCCTACCCCGACCACATGCCCCATCTACACTAGTCCCACCCCGACCAACATGCCCCATCTACACTAGTCCCACCCCGACCAACATGCCCCATCTACACTAGTCCCACCCCGACCAACATGACCCATCTACACTAGTCCCACCCCGACCAACATGCCCCAATATACACAAGCCCCACCTCGACTAACTTGCCCCATCTACACGTCGCACCCCGACGAACATGACCCAACTACACTAGACCCCACCCCGACCAACATGCCTCATGTACACTAGTCCACCCCGACCAACATGCCCCATCTACACTTGTCCCACCCTGACCAACATGCCCCATTCTACACTAGTCCCACCCGAGCAACATGCCCCATCGACACTAGTCCCACCCCGACCAACATGCCCCATCTACACTAGTCCCACCCCGACCACATGCCCCATCTACACAAGGCCCACCCCGACCAACATGTCCCATCTACACTAGTCCCACCCCGACCAACATGACCCATCTACACTAGTCCCACCCCGACCAACATGCCCCAATATACACAAGCCCCACCTCGAACAACATGTTCCATCTACACTAGTCCCACCCCGACCAACATGACCCATCTACACTAGTCCCACCCGACCAACATGACCCGACTACACTAGACACACCCCAACCAACATGCCCCATGTACACTTATCCCACCCCAACCAACATGACCCATCTACACTAGTCCCACCCCGACCAACATGCCCCAATATACACAAGCCCCACATCGACTAACATGCCCCATCTACACAAGACCCACCCCGACCAACATGACCCGACTACACTAGACCCACCCCGACCAACATGCCCCATCGACACTAGTCCCACCCCGACCAACATGCCGCATCTACACTAGTCCCCACCCCGACTACATGCCCCATCTACACTAGTCCCACCCCGACCAACATGCCCCACCTACACTAGGCCCACCCCGAACAAATGTTCCATCTACACTACTCCCAACCTGACCAAAATGCCCCATCTACACTAGTCCCACCGACCACATGCCCCATCTACACTAGTCCCACCGACCAACATGTGCCATCTACACTAGTCCCACCCCGACCAACATGCCCCATCTACACTAGTCCCACCCCGACCAACATGCCCCATCTACACTAGTCCCACCCCGACCAACGTGCCGCATCTACATTAGTCCCACCCCATCCAACATGTCCCATCTAGACTAGTCCCACCCCGACCAACATGACCCATCTACACTAGTCCCACCCCGACCAACATGCCCCATCGACACTAGTCCCACCCCGACCAACATGTTCCATCTACACTAGTCCCACCCCGACCAACATGACCCATCACACTAGTCCCACCCCGACCAACATGCCCCAATATACACAAGCCCCACCTCGAACACATGTTCCATCTACACTAGTCCCACCCCGACCAACATGACCATCTACACTAGTCCCACCCGACCAACATGACCCGACTACACTAGACACACCCCCAACCAACATGCCCCATGTACACTAATCCCACCCCAACCAACATGACCCATCTACACTAGTCCCACCCCGACCAACATGCCCCAATATACACAAGCCCCACCTCGACTAACATCCCCAATCTACACAAGACCCACCCCGACCAACATGACCCGACTACACTAGACCCACCCCGACCAACATGCCCCATCGACACTAGTCCCACCCCGACCAACATGCCGCATCTACACTAGTCCCACCCCGACTACATGCCCCATCTACACTAGTCCCACCCCGACCAACATGCCCCACCTACACTAGGCCCACCCCGAACAAAATGTTCCATCTACACTACTCCCAAGCTGACCAAAATGCCCCATCTACACTAGTCCCACCGACCAACATGCCCCATCTACACTAGTCCCAACCTGACCACCATGCCCCATCTACACTAGTCCCACCGACCAACATGTTCCATCTACACTAGTCCCACCCCGACCAACATGCCCCATCTACACTAGTCCCACCCCGACCAACATGCCCCATCTACACTAGTCCCACCCCGACCAACGTGCCGCATCTACATTAGTCCCACCCCATCCAACATGTCCCATCTAGACTAGTCCCACCCCGACCAACATGAACCCATCTACACTAGTCCCACCCCGACCAACATGCCCCATCGACACTAGTCCCACCCCGACCAACATGCCGCATCTACACTAGTCCCACCCCGACCACATGCCCCATCTACACTAGTCCCACCCCGAACAACATGTTCCATCTACACTAGTCCCCACCCCGACCAACATGACCCATCTACACTAGTCCCACCCCGACCAACATGCCCCAATATACACAAGCCCACCTCGAACAACATGTTCCATCTACACTAGTCCCACCCCGACCAACATGACCCATCTACACTAGTCCCACCCGACCAACATGACCCGACTACACTAGACACACCCCGACCAACATGCCCCATCTACACTACTCCCAACCTGACCAAAATGCCCCATCTACACTAGTCCCACCGACCAACATGCCCCATCTACACTAGTCCCAACCTGACCAACATGCCCCATCTGCACTAGTCCCACCGACCAACATGTGCCATCTACACTAGTCCCACCCCGACCAACATGCCCCCATCTACACTAGTCCCACCCCGACCAACATGCCCCATCTACACTAGTCCCACCCCGACCAACGTGCCGCATCTACATTAGTCCCCACCCCATCCAACATGTCCCATCTAGACTAGTCCCACCCAGACCAACATGACCCATCTACACTAGTTCCCACCCGACCAACATGCCCCATCGACACTAGTCCCACCCCGACCAACATGCCGCATCTACACTAGTCCCACCCCGACCACATGCCCCATCTACACTAGTCCCACCCCGAACAACATGTTCATCTACACTAGTCCCAACCTGACCAACATGCCCCATCTACACTAGTCCCACCGACCAACATGTGCCATCTACACTAGACCCACCACGACCAACATGCCCCATCTACACTAGTCCCACCCCGACCAACATGCCCCATTTACACTAGTCCCACCCCGACCAACGTGGCCGCATCTACATTAGTCCCACCCCATCCAACATGTCCCATCTACACTAGTCCCACCCCGACCAACATGCTCCATCTACACTAGTCCTACCCCGACCACATGCCCCATCTACACTAGTCCCACCCCGACCAACATGGCCCCATCTACACTAGTCCCACCCCGACCAACATGCCCCATCTACACTAGTCCCACCCCGACCAACATGACCCATCTACACTAGTCCCACCCCGACCAACATGCCCCAATATACACAAGCCCCACCTCGACTAACTTGCCCCATCTACACGTCGCACCCCGGAGAACATGACCCAACTACACTAGACCCACCCCGACCAACATGCCTCATGTCACTAGTCCCACCCCGACCAACATGCCCCATCTACACTTGTCCACCCTGACCAACATGCCCCATCTACACTAGTCCCACCCGAGCAACATGCCCCATCGACACTAGTCCCACCCCGACCAACATGCCCCATCTACACTAGTCCCACCCCGACCACATGCCCCATCTACACAAGGCCCACCCGACCAACATGTCCCATCTACACTAGTCCCACCCGACCAACATGACCCATCTACACTAGTCCCACCCCGACCAACATGCCCCAATATACACAAGCCCCACCTCGAACAACATGTTCCATCTACACTAGTCCCACCCCGACCAACATGACCCATCTACACTAGTCCCACCCGACCAACATGACCCGACTACACTAGACACACCCCAACCAACATGCCCCATGTACACTTATCCCACCCCAACCAACATGACCCATCTACACTAGTCCCACCCCGACCAACATGCCCCAATATACACAAGCCCCACCTCGACTAACATGCCCCATCCTACACAAGACCCACCCCGACCAACATGACCCGACTACACTAGACCCACCCCCGACCAACATGCCCCATCGACACTAGTCCCACCCCGACCAACATGCCGCATCTACACTAGTCCCACCCCGACTACATGCCCATCTACACTAGTCCCCACCCCGACCAACATGCCCCACCTACACTAGGCCCACCCCCGAACAAAATGTTCCATCTACACTACTCCCAACCTGACCAAAATGCCCCATCTACACTAGTCCCACCGACCAACATGCCCCATCTACACTAGTCCCACCGACCAACATGTGCCATCTACACTAGTCCCACCCCGACCAACATGCCCCATCTACACTAGTCCCACCCCGACCAACATGCCCCATCTACACTAGTCCCACCCCGACCAACGTGCCGCATCTACATTAGTCCCACCCCATCCAACATGTCCCATCTAGACTAGTCCCACCCCGACCAACATGACCCATCTACACTAGTCCCACCCCGACCAACATGCCCCATCGACACTAGTCCCACCCCGACCAACATGTTCCATCTACACTAGTCCCACCCCGACCAACATGACCCATCTACACTAGTCCCACCCCGACCAACATGCCCCAAATACACAAGCCCCACCTCGAACAACATGTTCCATCTACACTAGTCCCACCCCGACCAACATGACCCATCTACACTAGTCCCACCCGACCAACATGACCCGACTACACTAGACACACCCCGACCAACATGCCCCATCTACACTACTCCCAACCTGACCAAAATGCCCCATCTACACTAGTCCCACCGACCAACATGCCCCATCTACACTAGTCCCAACCTGACCAACATGCCCCATCTACACTAGTCCCACCGACCAACATGTGCCATCTACACTAGTCCCACCCCGACCAACATGCCCCATCTACACTAGTCCCACCCCGACCAACATGCCCCATCTACACTAGGTCCCACCCCGACCAACGTGCCGCATCTACATTAGTCCCACCCCATCCAACATGTCCCATCTAGACTAGTCCCACCCCGACCAACATGACCCATCTACACTAGTCCCACCCCGACCAACATGCCCCATCGACACTTAGTCCCACCCCGACCAACATGCCGCATCTACACTAGTCCCACCCCGACCAACATGACCCATCTACACTAGTCCCACCCCGACCAACATGCCCCAATATACACAAGCCCCACCTCGACTAACATGCCCCATCTACACGTCGCACCCCGACGAACATGACCCAACTACACTAGACCCACCCCGACCAACATGCCTCATGTACACTAGTCCCACCCCGACCAACATGCCCCATCTACACTTGTCCCACCCGAGCAACATGCCCCATCGACACTAGTCCCACCCCGACCAACATGCCCCATCTACACTAGTCCCACCCCGACCACATGCCCCATCTACACAAGGCCCACCCCGACCAACATGTCCCATCTACACTAGTCCCACCCCGACCAACATGACCCATCTACACTAGTCCCACCCCGACCAACATGCCCCAATATACACAAGCCCCACCTCGAACAACATGTTCCATCTACACTAGTCCCACCCCGACCAACATGCCCCATCTACACTAGTCCCACCGACCATCATGCCCCATCTACACTAGTCCCACCCCGACCAACATGCCCCATCTACACTAGTCCCACCCCGACCACATGCCCCATCTACACAAGGCCCACCCCGACCAACATGTCCCATCTACATTAGTCCCACCCCGACCAACATTCCCCATCTACACTAGTCCCAACCTGACCAACATGTCCCATCTACACTAGTCCCACCAACCAACATGTGCCATCTACACTAGTCCCACCCCGACCAACATGCCCCATCTACACTAGTCCCACCGACCAACATGTGCCATCTACACTAGTCCCACCCCGACCAACATGCCCCATCTACACTAGTCCCACCCCGACCAACATGCCCCATCTACACTAGTCCCACCCCGACCAACGTGCCGCATCTACATTAGTCCCACCCCATCCAACATGTCCCATCTACCCCAGTCCCACCCCGACCAACATGCTCCATCTACACTAGTCCTACCCCGACCACATGCCCCATCTACACTAGTCCCACCCCGACCAACATGCCCCATCTACACTAGTCCATCCCGACCAACATGCCCCATCTACACTAGTCCCACCCCGACCAACATGACCCATCTACACTAGTCCCACCCCGACCAACATGCCCCAATATACACAAGCCCCACCTCGACTAACATGCCCCATCTACACAAGTCCCACCCCGACGAACATGACCCAACTACACTAGACCCACCCCGACCAACATGCCTCATGTACACTAGTCCCACCCCGACCAACATGCCCCATCTACACTTGTCCCACCCTGACCAACATGCCCCATCTACACTAGTCGCACCCGAGCAACATGCCCCATCGACACTAGTCCCACCCCGACCAACATGCCCCATCTACACTAGTCCCACCCCGAGCAACATGCCCCATCTACACTAGTCCCACCCCGACCACATGCCCCATCTACACAAGGCCCACCCCGACCAACATGCCCCATCTACACTAGTACCACCCCGACCACATGCCCCATCTACACAAGGCCCACCCCGACCAACATGTCCCATCTACACTAGTCCCACCCCGACCAACATGACCCATCTACACTAGTCCCACCCCGACCAACATGCCCCAATATACACAAGCCCCACCTCGACTAACATGCCCCATCTACACGTCGCACCCCGACGAACATGACCCAACTACACTAGACCCACCCCGACCAACATGCCTCATGTACACTAGTCCCACCCGACCAACATGCCCCATACACTTGTCCCACCCTGACCAACGTGCCCCATCTACACTAGTCCCACCCGAGCAACATGCCCCATCGACACTAGTCCCACCCCGACCAACATGCCCCATCTACACTAGTCCCACCCCGACCACATGCCCCATCTACACAAGGCCCACCCCGACCAACATGTCCCATCTACACTAGTCCCACCCCGAACAACATGACCCATCTACACTAGTCCCACCCCGACCAACATGCCCCAATATACACAAGCCCCACCTCGAACAACATGTTCCATCTACACTAGTCCCACCCCGACCAACATGCCCCATCTACACTAGTCCCACCCGACCATCATGCCCCATCTACACTAGTCCCACCCCGACCAACATGCCCCATCTACACTAGTGCCACCCCGACCACATGCCCCATCTACACAAGGCCCACCGGACCAACATGTCCCATCTACATTAGTCCCACACCGACCAACATTCCCCATCTACACTAGTCCCAACCTGACCAACATGCCCCATCTACACTAGTCCCACCAACCAACAT
Source organism: Leucoraja ocellata (assembly GCA_036785375.1). Taxonomy (NCBI): domain Eukaryota; kingdom Metazoa; phylum Chordata; class Chondrichthyes; order Rajiformes; family Rajidae; genus Leucoraja; species Leucoraja ocellata. The sequence goes on along the minus strand of JAWMAR010000800.1, from coordinate 107,311 downwards.
GCCCCATCTACACTAGTCCCACCAACCAACATGTGCCATCTACACTAGTCCCACCCGACCAACATGCCCCATCTACACTAGTCCCACCGACCAACATGTGCCATCTACACTAGTCCCACCCCGACCAACATGCCCCATCTACACTAGTCCCACCCCGACCAACGTGCCGCATCTACATTAGTCCCACCCCATCCAACATGTCCCATCTACACCAGTCCCACCCCGACCAACATGCTCCATCTACACTAGTCCTACCCCGACCACATGCCCCATCTACACTAGTCCCACCCCGACCAACATGCCCCATCTACACTAGTCCCACCCCGACCAACATGCCCCATTTACACTTGTCCCACCCTGACCAACATGCCCCATCTACACTAGTCCCACCCGAGCTACATGCCCCATCGACACTAGTCCCACCCCGACCAACATGCCCCATCTACACTAGTCCCACCCCGACCAACATGCCCCATCTACACTAGTCCCACCCCGACCACATGCCCCATCTACACAAGGCCCACCACGACCAACATGCCCCATCTACACTAGTCCCACCCCGACCACATGCCCCATCTACACAAGGCCCACCCCGACCAACGTCCCATCTACACTAGTCCCACCCCGACCAACATGACCCATCTACACTAGTCCCACCCCGACCAACATGCCCCAATATACACATGCCCCACCTCGAACAACATGTTCCATCTACACTAATCCCACCACGACCAACATGCCCCATCTACACTAGTCCCACCCGACCATGCCCCATCTACACTAGTCCCACCCCGACCAACATGCCCCATCTACACTAGTCCCACCCCGACCACATGCCCCATCTACACAAGGCCCACCCCGACCAACATGTCCCATCTACATTAGTCCCACCCCGACCAACATTCCCCATCTACACTAGTCCCAACCTGACCAACATGCCCCAGCTACACTAGTCCCACCAACCAACATGTGCCATCTACACTAGTCCCACCCCGACCAACATGCCCCATCTACACTAGTGCCACCGACCAACATGTGCCATCTACACCAGTCCCACCCCGGACCTACATGCTCCATCTACACTAGTCCTACCCCGACCACATGCCCCATCTACACTAGTCCCACCCCGACCAACATGCCCCATCTACACTAGTCGCACCCCGACCAACATGCCCCATCTACACTAGTCCCACCCCGACCAACATGACCCATCTACACTAGTCCACCCCGACAACATGCCCCAATATACACAAGCCCCACCTCGACTAACATGCCCCATCTACACGTCGCACCCCGACGAACATGACCCAACTATACTAGACCCACCCCGACCAACATGCCTCATGTACACTAGTCCCACCCCGACCAACATGCCCCATCTACACTTGTCCCACCCTGACCAACATGCCCCATCTACACTAGTCCCACCCGAGCAACATGCCCCATCGACACTAGTCCCACCCCGACCAACATGCCCCATCTACACTAGTCCCACCCCGACCAACATGCCCCATCTACACAAGGCCCACCCCGACCAACATGTCCCATCTACACTAGTCCCACCCCGACCAACATGACCCATCTACACTAGTCCCATGCCCGACCAACATGCCCCAATATACACAAGCCCCACCTCGAACAACATGTTCCATCTACACTAGTCCCACCCCGACCAACATGCCCCATCTACACTAGTCCACCCGACCATCATGCCCCATCTACACTAGTCCCACCCCGACCAACATGCCCCATCTACACTAGTCCCACACCGACCACATGCTCCATCTACACTAGTCCCACCCCGACCAACATGCCCCATTTACACTAGTCCCACCCCGACCAACGTGCCGCATCTACATTAGTCCCACCCCATCCAACATGTCCCATCTACACTAGTCCCACCCCGACCAACATGCTCCATCTACACTAGTCCTACCCCGACCACATGCCCCATCTACACTAGTCCCACCCCGACCAACATGCCCCATCTACACTAGTCCCACCCCGACCAACATGCCCCATCTACACTAGTCCCACCCCGACCAACATGACCCATCTACACTAGTCCCACCCCGACCAACATGCCCCAATATACACATGCCCCATCTACACGTCGCACCCCGATGAACATGACCCAACTACACTAGACCCACCCCGACCAACATGCCTCATGTACACTAGTCCCACCCGACCAACATGCCCCATATACACTTGTCCCACCCTGACCAACATGCCCCATCTACACTAGTCCCACCCGAGCAACATGCCCCATCGACACTAGTCCCACCCCGACCAACATGCCCCATCTACACTAGTCCCTCCCCGACCACATGCCCCATCTACACAAGGCCCACCCCGACCAACATGTCCCATCTACACTAGTCCCACCCCGACCAACATGACCCATCTACACTAGTCCCACCCCGACCAACATGCCCCAATATACACAAGCCCCACCTCGAACAACATGTTCCATCTACACTAGTCCCACCCCGACCAACATGCCCCATCTACACTAGTCCCACCCGACCATCATGCCCCATCTACACTATTCCCACCCGACCAACATGCCCCATCTACACTAGTCCCACCCCGACAACATGCCCCATCTACACAAGGCCCACCCCGACCAACATGTCCCATCTACATTAGTCCCACCCCGACCAACATTCCCCATCTACACTAGTCCCAACCTGACCAACATGCCCCATCTACACTAGTCCCACCAACCAACATGTGCCATCTACACTAGTCCCACCCGACCAACATGCCCCATCTACACTAGTCCCACCGACCAACATGTGCCATCTACACTAGTCCCACCCCGACCAACATGCCCCATCTACACGTCCCACCCCGACCAACATGCCCCATCTACACTAGTCCCACCCCGACCAACGTGCCGCATCTACATTAGTCCCACCCCATCCAACATGTCCCATCTACACCAGTCCCACCCCGACCAACATGCTCCATCTACACTAGTCCTACCCCGACCACATGCCCCATCTACACTAGTCCCACCCCGACCAACATGCCCCATCTACACTAGTCCCACCCCGACCAACATGCCCCATCTACACTAGTCCCACCCCGACCAACATGACCCATCTACACTAGTCCCACCCCGACCAACATGCCCCAATATACACAAGCCCCACCTCGACTAACATGCCCCATCTACACAAGTCCCACCCCGACGAACATGACCCAACTACACTAGACCCACCCAACCAACATGCCTCATGTACACTAGTCCCACCCCGACCAACATGCCCCATCTACACTTGTCCCACCCTGACCAACATGCCCCATCTACACTAGTCCCACCCGAGCTACATGCCCCATCGACACTAGTCCCACCCCGACCAACATGCCCCATCTACACTAGTCCCCACCCCGACCAACATGCCCCATCTACACTCGTCCCACCCCGACCACATGCCCCATCTACACAAGGCCCACCCCGACCAACATGCCTCATGTACACTAGTCCCACCCGACCAACATGCCCCATATACACTTGTCCCACCCTGACCAACATGCCCCATCTACACTAGTCCCACCCGAGCAACATGCCCCATCGACACTAGTCCCACCCCGACCAACAGCCCCATCTACACTAGTCCCTCCCCGACCACATGCCCCATCTACACAAGGCCCACCCCGACCAACATGTCCCATCTACACTAGTCCCACCCCGACCAACATGACCCATCTACACTAGTCCCACCCCGACCAACATGCCCCAATATACACAAGCCCCACCTCGAACAACATGTTCCATCTACACTAGTCCCACCCCGACCAACATGCCCCATCTACACTAGTCCCACCCGACCATCATGCCCCATCTACACTATTCCCACCCCGACCAACATGCCCCATCTACACTAGTCCCACCCCGACAACATGCCCCATCTACACAAGGCCCACCCCGACCAACATGTCCCATCTACATTAGTCCCACCCCGACCAACATTCCCCATCTACACTAGTCCCAACCTGACCAACATGCCCCATCTACACTAGTCCCACCAACCAACATGTGCCATCTACACTAGTCCCACCCCGACCAACATGCCCCATCTACACTAGTCCCACCGACCAACATGTGCCATCTACACTAGTCCCACCCCGACCAACATGCCCCATCTACACGTCCCACCCCGACCAACATGCCCCATCTACACTAGTCCCACCCCGACCAACGTGCCGCATCTACATTAGTCCCACCCCATCCAACATGTCCCATCTACACCAGTCCCACCCGACCAACATGCTCCATCTACACTAGTCCTACCCCGACCACATGCCCCATCTACACTAGTCCCACCCCGACCAACATGCCCCATCTACACTAGTCCCACCCCGACCAACATGCCCCATCTACACTAGTCCCACCCCGACCAACATGACCCATCTACACTAGTCCCACCCCGACCAACATGCCCCAATATACACAAGCCCCACCTCGACTAACATGCCCCATCTACACAAGTCCCACCCCGACGAACATGACCCAACTACACTAGACCCACCCCAACCAACATGCCTCATGTACACTAGTCCCACCCCGACCAACATGCCCCATCTACACTTGTCCCACCCTGACCAACATGCCCCATCTACACTAGTCCCACCCGAGCTACATGCCCCATCGACACTAGTCCCACCCCGACCAACATGCCCCATCTACACTAGTCCCACCCCGACCAACATGCCCCATCTACACTCGTCCCACCCCGACCACATGCCCCATCTACACAAGGCCCACCACGACCAACATGCCCCATCTACACTAGTCCCACCCCGACCACATGCCCCATCGACACAAGGGCCCACCCCGACCAACGTCCCATCTACACTAGGTCC
>JAWMAR010000800.1:45608-102236 GCA_036785375.1 Leucoraja ocellata | reverse complement strand
CAAGTGTAGAATGGGGCATATTGGTCGGGGTGGGACTAGTGTACATGAGGCATGTTGGTCAGGGTGGGTCTAGTGTAGTTGGGTCATGTTCGTCGGGGTGCGACGTGTAGATGGGGCATGTTAGTCGAGGTGGGGCTTGTGTATATTGGGGCATGTTGGTCGGGGTGGGACTAGTGTAGATGGGTCATGTTGGTCGGGGTGGGACTAGTGTAGATGGGGCATGTTGGTCGGGGTGGGACTAGTGTAGATGGGGCATGTTGGTCGGGGTGGGACTAGTGTAGATGGGACATGTTGGATGGGGTGGGACTAATGTAGATGGGGCATGTGGTCGGGGTGGGACTAGTGTAGATGGGGCATGTTGGTCGTGGTGGGCCTTGTGTAGATGGGGCATGTGGTCGGGGTGGGACTAGTGTAGATGCGGCATGTTGGTCGGGGGGATTAGTGTAGATGGGGCATGTTGGTCGGTGGGACTAGTGTAGATGCGGCATGTTGGTCGGGGTGGGACTAGTGTCGATGGGGCATGTTGGTCGGGGTGGGTCTAGTGTAGTCGGGTCATGTTGGTCGGGGTGGGTCTTGTGTAGATGGGGCATGTTAGTCGAGGTGGGGCTTGTGTATATTGGGGCATGTTGGTCGGGGTGGGACTAGTGTAGATGGGTCATGTTGGTTGGGGTGGGATTAGTGTACATGGGGCATGTTGGTTGGGGTGTGTCTAGTGTAGTCGGGTCATGTTGGTCAGGGTGGGACTAGTGTAGATTGGTCATGTTGGTCGGGGTGGGACTAGTGTAGATGGGACATGGTGATCGGTGTGGGCCTTGTTTAGATGGGGCATGTGGTCGGGGTGGGACTAGTGTAGATGGGGCATGTTGGTCGCGGTGGGACTAGTGTAGATGGGGCATGATGGTCGGGTGGGACTAGTGTAGATGTGGCATGTTGGTCGGGGTGGGACTAGTGTAGATGGAACATGTTGTTCGAGGTGGGCTTGTGTATATTGGGGCATGTTGGTCGGGGTGGGACTAGTGTAGATGGGTCATGTTGGTCGGGGTGGGACTAGTGTAGATGGGACATGTTGGTTGGGGTGGGCCTTGTGTAGATGGGGCATGTGGTCGGGGTGGGACTAGTGTAGATGGGGCATGTTGGTCGGGGTGGGACTAGTGTAGATGGGGCATGTTGGTCGGGGTGGGACTAGTGTCGATGGGGCATGTTGCCCGGGTGGGACTAGTGATAGATGGGGCATGTTGGTCAGGGTGGGACAGGTGTAGATGGGGAATGTTGGTCGGGGTGGGACTAGTGTAGATGAGGCATGTTGGTCGGGGTGGGACTAGTGTACATGAGGGATGTTGGTCGGGGTGGGTCTAGTGTAGTTGGGTCATGTTGGTCGGGGTGGGACTTGTGTAGATGGGGCATGTTAGTCGATGTGGGGCTTGTGTATATTGGGGCATGTTGGTCGGGGTGGGGCTTGTGTATATTGGGGCATGTTGGTCGGGGTGGGACTAGTGTAGATGGGTCATGTTGGTCGGGGTGGGACTAGTGTAGATGGGGCATGTTGGTCGGGGTGGGACTAGTGTAGATGGGGCATGTTGGTCGGGGTGGGACTAGTGTAGATGGGACATGTTGGATGGGGTGGGACTAATGTAGATGCGGCACGTTGGTCGGGGTGGGACTAGTGTAGATGGGGCATGTTGGTCGGGGTGGGACTAGTGTAGATGGGGCATGTTGGTCGGGGTGGGACTAGTGTAGATGGCACATGTTGGTCGCTGGGACTAGTGTAGATGGGGCATGTTGGTCAGGTTGGGACTAGTGTAGATGGAACATGTTGTTCGGGGTGGGACTAGTGTAGATGGGGCATGTGGTCGGGGTGGGACTAGTGTAGATGCGGCATGTTGGTCGGGGTGGGACTAGTGACGATGGGGCATGTTGGTCGGGGTGCGACTAGTGTAGATGGGTCATGTTGGTCGGGGTGGGACTAGTGTAGATGGGGCATGTTGGTCGGGGTGGGACTAGTGTAGATGGGGCATGTTGGGTGGGGTGGGACTAGTGTAGATGGGGCATGTGGTCGCGGTAGGACTAGTGTAGTTGGAGCATGTTGGTCGGGGTGGGACTAGTGTAGATGCGGCATGTTGGTCGGGGTGGGACTATTGTCGATGGGGCATGTTGGTCGGGGTGGACTAGTGTAGATGGGGCATGTTGGTCGGGGTGGGACAAGTGTAGATGGGGCATGTTGGTCGGGGTGGGACTAGTGTACATGAGGCATGTTGGTCAGGGTGGGTCTAGTGTAGTTGGGTCATGTTCGTCGGGGTGCGACGTGTAGATGGGGCATGTTAGTCGAGGTGGGGCTTGTGTATATTGGGGCATGTTGGTCGGGGTGGGACTAGTGTAGATGGGTCATGTTGGTCGGGGTGGGACTAGTGTAGATGGGGCATGTTGGTCGGGGTGGGACTAGTGTAGATGGGGCATGTTGGTCGGGGTGGGACTAGTGTAGATGGGACATGTTGGATGGGGTGGGACTAATGTAGATGCGGCACGTTGGTCGGGGTGGGACTAGTGTAGATGGGGCATGTTGGTCGGGGTGGGACTAGTGTAGATGGGGCATGTTGGTCGGGATGGGACTAGTGTAGATGGCACATGTTGGTCGCTGGGACTAGTGTAGATGGGGCATGTTGGTCAGGTTGGGACTAGTGTAGATGGAACATGTTGTTCGGGGTGGGACTAGTGTAGATGGGGCATGTGGTCGGGGTGGGACTAGTGTAGATGCGGCATGTTGGTCGGGGTGGGACTAGTGACGATGGGGCATGTTGGTCGGGGTGCGACTAGTGTAGATGGGTCATGTTGGTCAGGGTGGGACTAGTGTAGATGGGACATGTTGGATGGGGTGGGACTAATGTAGATGCGGCACGTTGGTCGGGGTGGGACTAGTGTAGATGGGCATGTTGGTCGGGGTGGGACTAGTGTAGATGGGGCATGTTGGTCGGGGTGGGACTAGTGTAGATGGCACATGTTGGTCGGTGGGACTAGTGTAGATGGGGCATGTTGGTCAGGTTGGGACTAGTGTAGATGGGGCATGTTGGTCGGTGGGACTAGTGTAGATGGGGCATTTTGGTCAGATTGGGAGTAGTGTAGATGGAACATTTTGTTCGGGGTGGGCCTAGTGTAGGTGGGGCATGTTGGTCGGGGTGGGACTAGTGTAGATGGGGCATGTAGTCGGGGTGGGACTAGTGTAGATGCGGCATGTTGGTCGGGGTGGGACTAGTGTCGATGGGGCATGTTGGTCGGGGTGGGTCTAGTGTAGTCGGGTCATGTTGGTCGGGGTGGGTCTTGTGTAGATGGGGCATGTTAGTCGAGGTGGGGCTTGTGTATATGCGGCATGTTGGTCGGGGTGGGACTAGTGTAGATGGGTCATGTTGGTTGGGGTGGGACTAGTGTAGATGTGGCATGTTGTTTGGGGTGTGTCTAGTGTAGTTGGGTCATGTTTGTCGGGGTGGGACTTGTGCAGATGGGGCATGTTAGTCGAGGTGGGGCTTGTGTATATTGGGGCATGTTGGTCGGGGTGGGACTAGTGTAGATGGGTCATGTTGGTCGGGGTGGGACTAGTGTAGATGGGGCATGTTGGTCGGGGTGGGACTAGTGTAGATGGGGCATGATGGTCGGGTGGGACTAGTGTAGATGGGGCATGTTGGTCGGGGTGGGACTAGTCTAGATGGAACATGTTGTTCGAGGTGGGGCTTGTGTATATTGGGGCATGTTGGTCGGGGTGGGACTAGTGTAGAAGGGTCATGTTGGTCGGGGTGGGACTAGTGTAGATGGGACATGTTGGTTGGGGTGGGCCTTGTGTAGATGGGGCATGTGGTCGGGGTGGGACTAGTGTAGATGGGGCACGTTGGTCGGGGTGGGACTAGTGTAGATGGGGCATGTTGGTCGGGGTGGGACTAGTGTCGATGGGGCATGTTGCTCGGGTGGGACTAGTGTAGATGGGGCATGTTGGTCAGGTGGGACAGGTGTAGATGGGGAATGTTGGTCGGGGTGGGACTAGTGTAGATGAGGCATGTTGGTCGGGGTGGGACTAGTGTACATGAGGCATGTTGGTCGGGGTGGGTCTAGTGTAGTTGGGTCATGTTGGTCGGGGTGGGACTTGTGTAGATGGGGCATGTTAGTCGATGTGGGGCTTGTGTATATTGGGGCATGTTGGTCGGGGTGGGACTAGTGTAGATCGGTCATGTTGGTCGGGGTGGGACTAGTGTAGATGGGGCATGTTGGTCGGGGTGGGACTAGTGTAGATGGGGCATGTTGGTCGGGGTGGGACTAGTGTAGATGGCACATGTTGGTTGGTGGGACTAGTGTAGATGGGACATGTTGGTCGGGGTGGGACGTGTAGATGGAACATGTTGTTCGAGGTGGGGCTTGTGTATATTGGGGCATGTTGGTCGAGGTGGGACTAGTGTAGATGGGTCATGTTGGTCGGGGTGGGACTAGTGTAGATGGGACATGTTGGTCGGGGTGGGCCTTGTGTAGATGGGGCATGTGGTCGGGGTGGGACTAGTGTAGATGGGGCATGTTGGTCGGGGTGGGACTAGTGTAGATGGGTCATGTTGGTCGGGGTAGGACTAGTGTAGATGGGACATGTTGGTCGGGGTGGGACTAGTGTAGGTGGGGAATGTTGGTCGGGGTGGGACTAATGTAGATGCGACATGTTGGTCGGGGTGGGCCTTGTGTAGATGGGGCATGTGGTCGGGGTGGGACTAGTGTAGATGGGGCATGTTGGTCGGGGTGGGACTAGTGTAGATGGGGCATGATGGTCGGGTGGGACTAGTGTAGATGGGGCATGTTGGTCGTGGTGGGACTAGTGTAGATGGAACATGTTGTTCGAGGTGGGGCATGTGTATATTGGGCATGTTGGTCGGGGTGGGACTAGTGTAGATGGGTCATGTTGGTCGGGGTGGGACTAGTGTAGATGGGACGTTGGTCGGGGTGGGCCTTGTGTAGATGGGGCATGTGGTCGGGGTGGGACTAGTGTAGATGGGGCATGTTGGTCGTGGTGGGCCTTGTGTAGATGGGGCATGTGGTCGGGGTGGGGCTAGTGTAGATGGGGCATGTTGGTCGGGGTGGGACTAGTGTACATGAGGCATGTTGGTCGGGGTGGGTCTAGTGTAGTTGGGTCATGTTCGTCGGGGTGGGACTTGTGTAGATGGGGCATGTTAGTCGAGGTGGGGCTTGTGTATATTGGGGCATGTTGGTCGGGGTGGGACTAGTGTAGATGGGGCATGTGGTCGGGGTAGGACTAGTGTAGATGGAGCATGTTGGTCGGGGTGGGACTGGTGTAGATGGGACATGTTGGATGGGGTGGGACTAATGTAGATGCGGCACGTTGGTCGGGGTGGGACTAGTGTAGATGGGGCATGTTGGTCGGGGTGGGACTAGTGTAGATGGGGCATGTTGGTCGGGGTGGGACTAGTGTAGATGGCACATGTTGGTTGGTGGGACTAGTGTAGATGGGGCATGTTGGTCAGGTTGGGACTAGTGTAGATGGGGAATGTTGGTCGGGGTGGGACTAATGTAGATGGGACATGTTGGTCGGGGTGGGCCTTGTGTAGATGGGGCATGTGGTCGGGGTGGGACTAGTGTAGATGGGGCATGTTGGTCGGGGTGGGACTAGTGTAGATGGGGCATGATGGTCGGGTGGGACTAGTGTAGATGGGGCATGTTGGTCGGGGTGGGACTAGTGTAGATGGAACATGTTGTTCGAGGTGGGGCTTGTGTATATTGGGGCATGTTGGTCGGGGTGGGACTAGTGTAGATGGGTCATGTTGGTCGGGGTGGGACTAGTGTAGATGGGACATGTTGGTCGGGGTGGGCCTTGTGTAGATGGGGCATGTGGTCGGGGTGGGACTAGTGTAGATGGGGCATGTTGGTCGGGGTGGGACTAGTGTAGATGGGGCATGATGGTCGGGTGGGACTAGTGTAGATGGGGCATGTTGGTCGGGGTGGGACTAGTGTAGATGGAACATGTTGTTCGAGGTGGGGCTTGTGTAGATGGGGCATGTTGGTCGGGGTGGGACTAGTGTAGATGGGGCATGTTGGTCAGGGTGGGACTAGTGTAGATGGCACATGTTGGTCGGTGGGACTAGTGTAGATGGGGCATGTTGGTCGGGGTGGGACTAGTGTAGATGGCACATGTTGGTTGGTGGGACTAGTGTAGATGGGGCATGTTGGTCGGGGTGGGACTAGTGTAGATGGGACATGTTGGTCGGGGGTGGGCCTTGTGTAGATGGGGCATGTGGTCGGGGTGGGACTAGTGTAGATGGGGCATGTTGGTCGGGGTGGGACTAGTGTAGATGGGTCATGTTGGTCGGGGTGGGACTAATGTAGATGGGACATGTTGGTCGGGGTGGGACTAGTGTAGATGGGGCATGTTGTTCGGGGTGGGACTAGTGTAGATGGGGCATGTTGGTCGGGGTGGTACTAGTGTAGATGGCACATGTTGGTTGGTGGGACTAGTGTAGATGGGCATGTTGGTCAGGTTGGGACTAGTGTAGATGGGGCATGTGGTCGGGGTGGGACTAGTGTAGATGGGGCATGTTGGTCGGGGTGGGACTAGTGTAGATGGGGCATGATGGTCGGGTGGGACTAGTGTAGATGGGGCATGTTGGTCGTGGTGGGACTAGTGTAGATGGAACATGTTGTTCGAGGTGGGGCTTGTGTATATTGGGGCATGTTGGTCGGGGTGGGACTAGTGTAGATGGGTCATGTTGGTCGGGGTGGGACTAGTGTAGATGTGACATGTTGGTCGGGGTGGGCCTTGTGTAGATGGGGCATGTGGTCGGGGTGGGACTAGTGTCGATGGGGCATGTTGGTCGGGGTGGGCCTTGTGTAGATGGGGCATGTGGTCGGGGTGGGACTAGTGTAGATGGAACATGTTGTTCGAGGTGGGGCATGTGTAGTAGGTCAACCTCATCTATTGCGTCCGCTGCTCTAGATGCCAGCAGATCTATATCGGTGAGACCAAGCGGAGGTTGGGCGATCGTTTCGCCGAACACCTCCGCTCGGTCCGCAATAACCAAGCTGACGTCCCGGTGGCTCAGCACTTCAACTCCCCCTCCCACTCCGCCTCCGACCTCTCTGTCCTGGGTCTCCTCCATGGCCACAGCGAGCAGCACCGGAAATTGGAGGAACAGCACCTCATATTCCGTTTGGGGACTCTACACCCCCCGGGGCATGAACATCGAATTCTCCCAATTCTGTTAGTCCTTGCTGTCTCCTCCCCTTCCTCAGCTCCCCTGCTGTCTCCTCCACCCTCCAGCCTTCTGGCTACTCCTCCTTTTCCCTTTCTTGTCCCCACCCACCCCCACCCCCGATCAGTCTGAAGAAGGGTTTCGGCCCGAAACGTTGCCTATTTCCTTCGCTCCATAGATGCTGCTGCACCCGCTGAGTTTTTCCAGCTTTCTGTGTAACCTTCGATTCTCCAGCATCTGCAGTTCCCTCTTAAACACTGTAGATGGGGCATGTTGGTCTGGGTGGGACTAGTGTAGATGGCACATGTTGGTTGGTGGGACTAGTGTAGATGGGGCATGTTGGTCAGGTTGGGACTAGTGTAGATGGGGAATGTTGGTCGGGGTGGGACTAATGTAGATGGGACATGTTGGTCGGGGTGGGCCTTGTGTAGATGGGGCATGTGGTCGGGGTGGGACTAGTGTAGATGGGGCATGTTGGTCGGGGTGGGACTAGTGTAGATGGGGCATGATGGTCGGGTGGGACTAGTGCAGATGGGGCATGTTGGTCGTGGTGGGACTAGTGTAGATGGAACATGTTGTTCGAGGTGGGGCATGTGTATATTGGGGCATGTTGGTCGGGGTGGGACTAGTGTAGATGGGGCATGTGGTCGGGGTGGGACTAGTGTAGATGGGGCATGTTGGTCGTGGTGGGCCTTGTGTAGATGGGGCATGTGGTCGGGGTGGGACTAGTGTAGATGCGGCATGTTGGTCGGGGGGACTAGTGTAGATGGGGCATTTTGGTCAGGTTGGGAGTAGTGTAGATGGAACATTTTGTTCGGGGTGGGCCTAGTGTAGGTGGGGCATGTTGGTCGGGGTGGGACAAGTGTAGATGGGGCATGTAGTCGGGGTGGGACTAGTGTAGATGGGGCATGTTGGTCGGGGTGGGACTAATGTAGATGGGACATGGTGATCGGGGTGGGCCTTGTTTAGATGGGGCATGTGGTCGGGGTGGGATTAGTGTAGATGGGGCATGTTGGTCAGGGTGGGACTAGTGTAGATGGAACATGTTGTTCGAGGTGGGGCTTGTGTATATTGGGGCATGTTGGTCGGGGTGGGACTAGTGTAGATGGGTCATGTTGGTCGGGGTGGGACTAGTGTAGATGGGTCATGTTGGTCGGGGTGGGACTAGTGTAGATGGGACATGTTGGTTCGGGTGGGCCTTGTGTAGATGGGGCATGTGGTCGGGGTGGGACTAGTGTAGATGGGGCATGTTGGTCGGGGTGGGACTAGTGTAGATGGGGCATGTTGGTCGGGGTGGGACTAGTGTCGATGGGGCATGTTGCTCGGGTGGGACTAGTGTAGATGGGGCATGTTCGTCAGGGTGGTACAGGTGTAGATGGGGAATGTTGGTCGGGGTGGGACTAGTGTAGATGAGGCATGTTGGTCGGGGTGGGACTAGTGTACATGAGGCATGTTGGTCGGGGTGGGTCTAGTGTAGTTGGGTCATGTTGGTCGGGGTGGGACTTGTGTAGATGGGGCATGTTAGTCGATGTGGGGCTTGTGTATATTGGGGCATGTTGGTCGGGGTGGGACTAGTGTAGATGGGTCATGTTGGTCGGGGTGGGACTAGTGTAGATGGGGCATGTTGGTCGGGGTGGGACGTGTAGATGGGGCATGTTGGGCGGGGTGGGACTAGTGTAGATGGGGCATGTGGTCGCGGTAGGACTAGTGTAGTTGGAGCATGTTGGTCGGGGTGGGACTAGTGTAGATGCGGCATGTTGGTCGGGGTGGGACTATTGTCGATGGGGCATGTTGCTCGGGTGGGACTAGTGTAGATGGGGCATGTTGGTCAGGGTGGGACAGGTGTAGATGGGGAATGTTGGTCGGGGTGGGACTAGTGTAGATGAGGCATGTTGGTCGGGGTGGGACTAGTGTACATGAGGCATGTTGGTCGGGGTGGGTCTAGTGTAGTTGGGTCATGTTGGTCGGGGTGGGACTTGTGTAGATGGGGCATGTTAGTCGATGTGGGGCTTGTGTATATTGGGGCATGTTGGTCGGGGTGGGACTAGTGTAGATGGGTCATGTTGGTCGGGGTGGGACTAGTGTAGATGGGGCATGTTGGTCGGGGTGGGACTAGTGTAGATGGGGCATGTTGGGCGGGGTGGGACTAGTGTAGATGGGGCATGTGGTCGCGGTAGGACTAGTGTAGTTGGAGCATGTTGGTCGGGGTGGGACTAGTGTAGATGCGGCATGTTGGTCGGGGTGGGACTATTGTCGATGGGGCATGTTGGTCGGGGTGGGACTAGTGTAGATGGGGCATGTTGGTCGGGGTGGGACAAGTGTAGATGGGGCATATTGGTCGGGGTGGGACTAGTGTACATGAGGCATGTTGGTCAGGGTGGGTCTAGTGTAGTTGGGTCATGTTCGTCGGGGTGCGACGTGTAGATGGGGCATGTTAGTCGAGGTGGGGCTTGTGTATATTGGGGCATGTTGGTCGGGGTGGGACTAGTGTAGATGGGTCATGTTGGTCGGGGTGGGACTAGTGTAGATGGGGCATGTTGGTCGGGGTGGGACTAGTGTAGATGGGGCATGTTGGTCGGGGTGGGACTAGTGTAGATGGGACATGTTGGATGGGGTGGGACTAATGTAGATGGGGCATGTGGTCGGGGTGGGACTAGTGTAGATGGGGCATGTTGGTCGTGGTGGGCCTTGTGTAGATGGGGCATGTGGTCGGGGTGGGACTAGTGTAGATGCGGCATGTTGGTCGGGGGGATTAGTGTAGATGGGGCATGTTGGTCGGTGGGACTAGTGTAGATGCGGCATGTTGGTCGGGGTGGGACTAGTGTCGATGGGGCATGTTGGTCGGGGTGGGTCTAGTGTAGTCGGGTCATGTTGGTCGGGGTGGGTCTTGTGTAGATGGGGCATGTTAGTCGAGGTGGGGCTTGTGTATATTGGGGCATGTTGGTCGGGGTGGGACTAGTGTAGATGGGTCATGTTGGTTGGGGTGGGATTAGTGTACATGGGGCATGTTGGTTGGGGTGTGTCTAGTGTAGTCGGGTCATGTTGGTCAGGGTGGGACTAGTGTAGATTGGTCATGTTGGTCGGGGTGGGACTAGTGTAGATGGGACATGGTGATCGGTGTGGGCCTTGTTTAGATGGGGCATGTGGTCGGGGTGGGACTAGTGTAGATGGGGCATGTTGGTCGCGGTGGGACTAGTGTAGATGGGGCATGATGGTCGGGTGGGACTAGTGTAGATGTGGCATGTTGGTCGGGGTGGGACTAGTGTAGATGGAACATGTTGTTCGAGGTGGGGCTTGTGTATATTGGGGCATGTTGGTCGGGGTGGGACTAGTGTAGATGGGTCATGTTGGTCGGGGTGGGACTAGTGTAGATGGGACATGTTGGTTGGGGTGGGCCTTGTGTAGATGGGGCATGTGGTCGGGGTGGGACTAGTGTAGATGGGGCATGTTGGTCGGGGTGGGACTAGTGTAGATGGGGCATGTTGGTCGGGGTGGGACTAGTGTCGATGGGGCATGTTGCTCGGGTGGGACTAGTGTAGATGGGGCATGTTGGTCAGGGTGGGACAGGTGTAGATGGGGAATGTTGGTCGGGGTGGGACTAGTGTAGATGAGGCATGTTGGTCGGGGTGGGACTAGTGTACATGAGGGATGTTGGTCGGGGTGGGTCTAGTGTAGTTGGGTCATGTTGGTCGGGGTGGGACTTGTGTAGATGGGGCATGTTAGTCGATGTGGGGCTTGTGTATATTGGGGCATGTTGGTCGGGGTGGGGCTTGTGTATATTGGGGCATGTTGGTCGGGGTGGGACTAGTGTAGATGGGTCATGTTGGTCGGGGTGGGACTAGTGTAGATGGGGCATGTTGGTCGGGGTGGGACTAGTGTAGATGGGGCATGTTGGTCGGGGTGGGACTAGTGTAGATGGGACATGTTGGATGGGGTGGGACTAATGTAGATGCGGCACGTTGGTCGGGGTGGGACTAGTGTAGATGGGGCATGTTGGTCGGGGTGGGACTAGTGTAGATGGGGCATGTTGGTCGGGGTGGGACTAGTGTAGATGGCACATGTTGGTCGCTGGGACTAGTGTAGATGGGGCATGTTGGTCAGGTTGGGACTAGTGTAGATGGAACATGTTGTTCGGGGTGGGACTAGTGTAGATGGGGCATGTGGTCGGGGTGGGACTAGTGTAGATGCGGCATGTTGGTCGGGGTGGGACTAGTGACGATGGGGCATGTTGGTCGGGGTGCGACTAGTGTAGATGGGTCATGTTGGTCGGGGTGGGACTAGTGTAGATGGGGCATGTTGGTCGGGGTGGGACTAGTGTAGATGGGGCATGTTGGGTGGGGTGGGACTAGTGTAGATGGGGCATGTGGTCGCGGTAGGACTAGTGTAGTTGGAGCATGTTGGTCGGGGTGGGACTAGTGTAGATGCGGCATGTTGGTCGGGGTGGGACTATTGTCGATGGGGCATGTTGGTCGGGGTGGGACTAGTGTAGATGGGGCATGTTGGTCGGGGTGGGACAAGTGTAGATGGGGCATGTTGGTCGGGGTGGGACTAGTGTACATGAGGCATGTTGGTCAGGGTGGGTCTAGTGTAGTTGGGTCATGTTCGTCGGGGTGCGACGTGTAGATGGGGCATGTTAGTCGAGGTGGGGCTTGTGTATATTGGGGCATGTTGGTCGGGGTGGGACTAGTGTAGATGGGTCATGTTGGTCGGGGTGGGACTAGTGTAGATGGGGCATGTTGGTCGGGGTGGGACTAGTGTAGATGGGGCATGTTGGTCGGGGTGGGACTAGTGTAGATGGGACATGTTGGATGGGGTGGGACTAATGTAGATGCGGCACGTTGGTCGGGGTGGGACTAGTGTAGATGGGGCATGTTGGTCGGGGTGGGACTAGTGTAGATGGGGCATGTTGGTCGGGATGGGACTAGTGTAGATGGCACATGTTGGTCGCTGGGACTAGTGTAGATGGGGCATGTTGGTCAGGTTGGGACTAGTGTAGATGGAACATGTTGTTCGGGGTGGGACTAGTGTAGATGGGGCATGTGGTCGGGGTGGGACTAGTGTAGATGCGGCATGTTGGTCGGGGTGGGACTAGTGACGATGGGGCATGTTGGTCGGGGTGCGACTAGTGTAGATGGGTCATGTTGGTCAGGGTGGGACTAGTGTAGATGGGACATGTTGGATGGGGTGGGACTAATGTAGATGCGGCACGTTGGTCGGGGTGGGACTAGTGTAGATGGGGCATGTTGGTCGGGGTGGGACTAGTGTAGATGGGGCATGTTGGTCGGGGTGGGACTAGTGTAGATGGCACATGTTGGTCGGTGGGACTAGTGTAGATGGGGCATGTTGGTCAGGTTGGGACTAGTGTAGATGGGGCATGTTGGTCGGTGGGACTAGTGTAGATGGGGCATTTTGGTCAGATTGGGAGTAGTGTAGATGGAACATTTTGTTCGGGGTGGGCCTAGTGTAGGTGGGGCATGTTGGTCGGGGTGGGACTAGTGTAGATGGGGCATGTAGTCGGGGTGGGACTAGTGTAGATGCGGCATGTTGGTCGGGGTGGGACTAGTGTCGATGGGGCATGTTGGTCGGGGTGGGTCTAGTGTAGTCGGGTCATGTTGGTCGGGGTGGGTCTTGTGTAGATGGGGCATGTTAGTCGAGGTGGGGCTTGTGTATATGCGGCATGTTGGTCGGGGTGGGACTAGTGTAGATGGGTCATGTTGGTTGGGGTGGGACTAGTGTAGATGGGGCATGTTGTTTGGGGTGTGTCTAGTGTAGTTGGGTCATGTTTGTCGGGGTGGGACTTGTGCAGATGGGGCATGTTAGTCGAGGTGGGGCTTGTGTATATTGGGGCATGTTGGTCGGGGTGGGACTAGTGTAGATGGGTCATGTTGGTCGGGGTGGGACTAGTGTAGATGGGGCATGTTGGTCGGGGTGGGACTAGTGTAGATGGGGCATGATGGTCGGGTGGGACTAGTGTAGATGGGGCATGTTGGTCGGGGTGGGACTAGTCTAGATGGAACATGTTGTTCGAGGTGGGGCTTGTGTATATTGGGGCATGTTGGTCGGGGTGGGACTAGTGTAGAAGGGTCATGTTGGTCGGGGTGGGACTAGTGTAGATGGGACATGTTGGTTGGGGTGGGCCTTGTGTAGATGGGGCATGTGGTCGGGGTGGGACTAGTGTAGATGGGGCACGTTGGTCGGGGTGGGACTAGTGTAGATGGGGCATGTTGGTCGGGGTGGGACTAGTGTCGATGGGGCATGTTGCTCGGGTGGGACTAGTGTAGATGGGGCATGTTGGTCAGGGTGGGACAGGTGTAGATGGGGAATGTTGGTCGGGGTGGGACTAGTGTAGATGAGGCATGTTGGTCGGGGTGGGACTAGTGTACATGAGGCATGTTGGTCGGGGTGGGTCTAGTGTAGTTGGGTCATGTTGGTCGGGGTGGGACTTGTGTAGATGGGGCATGTTAGTCGATGTGGGGCTTGTGTATATTGGGGCATGTTGGTCGGGGTGGGACTAGTGTAGATCGGTCATGTTGGTCGGGGTGGGACTAGTGTAGATGGGGCATGTTGGTCGGGGTGGGACTAGTGTAGATGGGGCATGTTGGGCGGGGTGGGACTAGTGTAGATGGGGCATGTGGTCGCGGTAGGACTAGTGTAGTTGGAGCATGTTGGTCCGGGTGGGACTAGTGTAGATGCGGCATGTTGGTCGGGGTGGGACTATTGTCGATGGGGCATGTTGGTCGGGGTGGGTCTAGTGTAGTTGGGTCATGTTGGACGGGGTGGGACTAGTGTAGATAGGACATGTTGGATGGGGTGGGACTAATGTAGATGCGGCACGTTGGTCGGGGTGGGACTAGTGTAGATGGGGCATGTTGGTCGGGGTGGGACTAGTGTAGATGGGGAATGTTGGTCGGGGTGGGACTAGTGTAGATGGCACATGTTGGTCGGTGGGACTAGTGTAGAAGGGGCATGTTGGTCAGGTTGGGACTAGTGTAGATGGGGCAAGTTGGTCGGGGTGGGACTAGTGTAGATGGGGCATGTTGGTCGGGGTGGGACTAGTGTAGATGGGGCATGTTGGTCGGTGGGACTAGTGTAGATGGGGCATTTTGGTCAGGTTGGGACTAGTGTAGATGGAACATGTTGTTCGGGGTGGGCCTAGTGTAGGTGGGGCATGTTGGTCGAGGTGGGACTAGTGTAGATGGGGCATGTTGGTCGGGGTGGGACAAGTGTAGATGGGGCATGTTGGTCGGGGTGGGACTAGTGTACACGAGGCATGTTGGTCAGGGTGGGTCTAGTGTAGTTGGGTCATGTTCGTCGGGGTGCGACGTGTAGATGGGGCATGTTAGTCGAGGTGGGGCTTGTGTATATTGGGGCATGTTGGTCGGGGTGGGACTAGTGTAGATGGGGCATGTTGGTCGGGGTGGGACTAGTGTAGATGGGACATGTTGGATGGGGTGGGACTAATGTAGATGCGGCACGTTGGTCGGGGTGGGACTAGTGTAGATGGGGCATGTTGGTCGGGGTGGGACAAGTGTAGATGGGGCATGTTGGTCGCGGTGGGACTAGTGTACATGAGGCATGTTGGTCAGGGTGGGTCTAGTGTAGTTGGGTCATGTTCGTCGGGGTGCGACGTGTAGATGGGGCATGTTAGTCGAGGTGGGGCTTGTGTATATTGGGGCATGTTGGTCGGGATGGGACTAGTGTAGATGGGTCATGTTGGTCGGGGTGGGACTAGTGTAGGTGGGGCATGTTGGTCGGTGTGGGACTAGTGTAGATGGGTCATGTTGGTCGGGGTGGGACTAGTGTAGATGGGACATGTTGGATGGGGTGGGACTAATGTAGATGCTGCACGTTGGTCGGGGTGGGACTAGTGTAGATGGGGCATGTTGGTCGGGGTGGGACTAGTGTAGATGGGGCATGTTGGTCGGGGTGGGACTAGTGTAGATGGCACGTTGGTCGCTGGGACTAGTGTAGATGGGGCATGTTGGTCAGGATGGGACTAGTGTAGATGGAACATGTTGTTCGGGGTGGGACTAGTGTAGATGGGGCATGTGGTCGGGGTGGGACTAGTGTAGATGCGGCATGTTGGTCGGGGTGGGACTAGTGTAGATGGCACATGTTGGTCGGTGGGACTAGTGTAGATGGGGCATGTTGGTCAGGTTGGGACTAGTGTAGATGGGGCATGTTGGTCGGTGGGACTAGTGTAGATGGGGCATTTTGGTCAGGTTGGGAGTAGTGTAGATGGAACATTTTGTTCGGGGTGGGCCTAGTGTAGGTGGGGCATGTTGGTCGGGGTGGGACTAGTCTAGATGGGGCATGTAGTCGGGGTGGGACTAGTGTAGATGCGGCATGTTGGTCGGGGTGGGACTAGTGTCGATGGGGCATGTTGGTCGGGGTGGGTCTAGTGTAGTCGGGTCATGTTGGTCGGGGTGGGACTAGTGTAGATGGGGCATGTGGTCGGGGTGGGGCTTGTGTATATTGGGGCATGTTGGTCGGGGTGGGACTAGTGTAGATGGGTCATGTTGGTTGGGGTTGGACTAGTGTAGATGGGACATGTTGGTCGGGGTGGGCCATGTGTAGATGGGGCATGTGGTCGGGGTGGGACTAGTGTAGATGGGGCATGTTGGTTGGGGTGGGGCTAGTGTAGATGGGGCATGTTGGTCGGGGTGGGACTAGTGTAGATGGGACATGTTGGATGGGGTGGGACTAATGTAGATGCGGCACGTTGGTCGGGGTGGGACTAGTGTAGATGGGGCATGTTGGTCGGGGTGGGACTAGTGTAGATGGGGCATGTTGGTCGGGGTGGGACTAGTGTAGATGGCACATGTTGGTCGGTGGGACTAGTGTAGAAGGGGCATGTTGGTCAGGTTGGGACTAGTGTAGATGGGGCAAGTTGGTCGGGGTGGGCCTAGTGTAGATGGGGCATGTTGGTCGGGGTGGGACTAGTGTAGATGGGGCATGTTGGTCGGTGGGACTAGTGTAGATGGGGCATTTTGGTCAGGTTGGGACTAGTGTAGATGGAACATGTTGTTCGGGGTGGGCCTAGTGTAGGTGGGGCATGTTGGTCGGGGTGGGACTAGTGTAGATGGGGCATGTTGGTCGGGGTGGAACAAGTGTAGATGGGGCATGTTGGTCGGGGTGGGACTAGTGTACATGAGGCATGTTGGTCAGGGTGGGTCTAGTGTAGTTGTGTCATGTTCGTCGGGGTGCGACGTGTAGATGGGGCATGTTAGTCGAGGTGGGGCTTGTGTATATTGGGGCATGTTGGTCGGGGTGGTACTAGTGTAGATGGGTCATGTTGGTCGGGGTGGGACTAGTGTAGATGGGGCATGTTGGTCGGGGTGGGACTAGTGTAGATGGGGCATGTTGGTCGGGGTGGGACTAGTGTAGATGGGACATGTTGGATGGGGTGGGACTAATGTAGATGCGGCACGTTGGTCGGGGTGGGACTAGTGTAGATGGGGCATGTTGGTCGGGGTGGGACTAGTGTAGATGGGGCATGTTGGTCGGGGTGGGACTAGTGTAGATGGCACATGTTGGTCGCTGGGACTAGTGTAGATGGGGCATGTTGGTCAGGTTGGGACTAGTGTAGATGGAACATGTTGTTCGGGGTGGGACTAGTGTAGATGGGGCATGTGGTCGGGGTGGGACTAGTGTAGATGCGGCATGTTGGTTGGGGTGGGACTAGTGACGATGGGGCATGTTGGTCGGGGTGCGACTAGTGTAGATGGGTCATGTTGGTCGGGGTGGGACTAGTGTAGATGGGACATGTTGGATGGGGTGGGACTAATGTAGATGCGGCACGTTGGTCGGGGTGGGACTAGTGTAGATGGGGCATGTTGGTCGGGGTGGGACTAGTGTAGATGGGGCATGTTGGTCGGGGTGGGACTAGTGTAGATGGCACATGTTGGTCGGTGGGACTAGTGTAGATGGGGCATGTTGGTCAGGTTGGGACTAGTGTAGATGGGGCATGTTGGTCGGTGGGACTAGTGTAGATGGGGCATTTTGGTCAGGTTGGGAGTAGTGTAGATGGAACATTTTGTTCGGGGTGGGCCTAGTGTAGGTGGGGCATGTTGGTCGGGGTGGGACTAGTGTAGATGGGGCATGTAGTCGGGGTGGGACTAGTGTAGATGCGGCATGTTGGTCGGGGTGGGACTAGTGTCGATGGGGCATGTTGGTCGGGTGGGTCTAGTGTAGTCGGGTCATGTTGGTCGGGGTGGGTCTTGTGTAGATGGGGCATGTTAGTCGAGGTGGGGCTTGTGTATATTGGGGCATGTTGGTCGGGGTGGGACTAGTGTAGATGGGTCATGTTGGTCGGGGTGGGACTAGTGTAGATGGGACATGGTGGTCGGGGTGGGCCTTGTTTAGATGGGGCATGTGGTCGGGGTGGGACTAGTGTAGATGGGGCATGTTGGTCGGGGTGGGACTAGTGTAGATGGGGCATGTTGGTCGGGGTGGGACTAGTGAAGATGGGGCATGTTGGTCGGAGTGGGACTAGTGTAGATGGGGCATGTTGGTCGGGGTGGGACTAGTGTACATGAGGCATGTTGGTCGGGGTGGGTCTAGTGTAGTTGGGTCATGTTGGTCGGGGTGGGACTTGTGTAGATGGGGCATGTTAGTCGAGGTGGGGCTTGTGTATATTGGGGCATGTTGGTCGGGGTGGGACTAGTGTAGATGGGGCATGTTGGTCGGGGTGGGACTAGTGTAGGTGGCACATGTTGGTCGCTGGGACTAGTGTAGATGGGGCATGTTGGTCAGGTTGGGACTAGTGTAGATGGAACATGTTGTTCGGGGTGGGACTAGTGTAGATGGGTCATGTGGTCAGGGTGGGACTAGTGTACATGAGGCATGTTGGTCGGGGTGGGACTAGTGACGATGGCACATGTTGGTCGGGGTGGGACTAGTGTAGATGGGACATGTTGGATGGGGTGGGACTAATGTAGATGCGGCACGTTGGTCGGGGTGGGACTAGTGTAGATGGGGCATGTTGGTCGGGGTGGGACTAGTGTAGATGGGGCATGTTGGTCGGGGTGGGACTAGTGTAGATGGGGCATGTTGTTTGGGGTGTGTCTAGTGTAGTTGGGTCATGTTTGTCGGGGTGGGACTTGTGCAGATGGGGCATGTTAGTCGAGGTGGGGCTTGTGTATATTGGGGCATGTTGGTCGGGGTGGGACTAGTGTAGATGGGTCATGTTGGTCGGGGTGGGACTAGTGTAGATGGGACGGTGGTCGGGGTGGGACTTGTTTAGATGGGGCATGTGGTCGGGGTGGGACTAGTGTAGATGGGGCATGTTGGTCGGGGTGGGACTAGTGTAGATGGGGCATGATGGTCGGGTGGGACTAGTGTAGATGGGGCATGTTGGTCGGGGTGGGACTAGTGTAGATGGAACATGTTGTTCGAGGTGGGGCTTGTGTATATTGGGGCATGTTGGTCGGGGTGGGACTAGTGTAGATGGGTCATGTTGGTCGGGGTGGGACTAGTGTAGATGGGACATGTTGGTTGGGGTGGGCCTTGTGTAGATGGGGCATGTGGTCGGGGTGGGACTAGTGTAGATGGGGCATGTTCGTCGGGGTGGGACTAGTGTAGATGGGGCATGTTGGTCGGGGTGGGACTAGTGTCGATGGGGCATGTTGCTCGGGTGGGACTAGTGTAGATGGGGCATGTTGGTCAGGGTGGGACAGGTGTAGATGGGGAATGTTGGTCGGGGTGGGACTAGTGTAGATGAGGCATGTTGGTCGGGGTGGGACTAGTGTACATGAGGCATGTTGGTCGGGGTGGGACTAGTGTAGATGGGGCATGTTGGTCGGGGTGGGACTAGTGTAGATGGCACATGTTGGTCGGTGGGACTAGTGTAGATGGGGCATGTTGGTCAGGTTGGGACTAGTGTAGATGGAACATGTTGTTCGGGGTGGGACTAGTGTAGATGGGGCATGTGGTCGGGGTGGGACTAGTGTAGATGCGGCATGTTGGTCGGGGTGGGACTAGTGTCGATGGGGCATGTTGGTCGGGGTGGGTCTAGTGTAGTTGGGTCATGTTGGACGGGGTGGGACTAGTGTAGATGGGACATGTTGGATGGGGTGGGACTAATGTAGATGCAGCACGTTGGTCGGGGTGGGACTAGTGTAGATGGGGCATGTTGGTCGGGGTGGGACTAGTGTAGATGGGGCATGTTGGTCGGGGTGGGACTAGTGTAGATGGCACATGTTGGTCGGTGGGACTAGTGTAGAAGGGGCATGTTGGTCAGGTTGGGACTAGTGTAGATGGGGCAAGTTGGTCGGGGTGGGACTAGTGTAGATGGGGCATGTTGGTCGAGGTGGGACTAGTATAGATGGGGCATGTTGGTCGGTGGGACTAGTGTAGATGGGCATTTTGGTCAGGTTGGGACTAGTGTAGATGGAACATGTTGTTCGGGGTGGGCCTAGTGTAGGTGGGGCATGTTGGTCAGGGTGGGACTAGTGTAGATGGGGCATGTGGTCGGGGTGGGACTAGTGTAGATGCAGCATGTTGGTCGTGGTGGGACTAGTGTCGATGGGGCATGTTGGTCGGGGTGGGTCTAGTGTAGTTGGGTCATGTTGGTCGGGGTGGGACTAGTGTCGATGGGGCATGTTGGTCGGGGTGGGTCTAGTGTAGTTGGGTCATGTTGGTCGGGGTGGGACTAGTGTAGATGGGACATGTTGGATGGGGTGGGACTAATGTAGATGCGGCACGTTGGTCGGGGTGGGACTAGTGTAGATGGGGCATGTTGGTCGGGGTGGGACTAGTGTAGATGGGGCATGTTGGTCGGGGTGGGACTAGTGTAGATGGCACATGTTGGTCGGTGGGACTAGTGTAGATGGGGCATGTTGGTCGGTGGGACTAGTGTAGATGGGGCATGTGGTCGGGGTGGGACTAGTGTAGATGCGGCATGTTGGTCGGGGTGGGACTAGTGTCGATGGGGCATGTTGGTCGGGGTGGGTCTAGTGTAGTCGGGTCATGTTGGTCGGGGTGGGTCTTGTGTAGATGGGGCATGTTAGTCGAGGTGGGGCTTGTGTATATTGGGGCATGTTGGTCGGGGTGGGCCATGTGTAGATGGGGCATGTGGTCGGGGTGGGACTAGTGTAGATGGGGCATGTTGGTTGTGGTGGGGCTAGTGTAGATGGGGCATGTTGGTCGGGGTGGGACTAGTGTCGATGGGGCATGTTGCTCGGGTGGGACTAGTGTAGATGGGGCATGTTGGTCAGGGTGGGACAAGTGTAGATGGGGAATGTTGGTCGGGGTGGGACTGGTGTAGATGAGGCATGTTGGTCGGCGTGGGACTAGTGTAGATGGGGCATGTTGGTCGGGGTGGGACTAGTGTACATGGGGCATGTTGGTCGGGGTGGGACTAGTGTAGATGGGTCATGTTGGTTGGGGTGGGACTAGTATAGATGGGGCATGTTGGTCGGGGTGGGACTAGTGTAGATGGCACATGTTGGTCGGTGGGACTAGTGTAGAAGGGGCATGTTGGTCAGGTTGGGACTAGTGTAGATGGGGCAAGTTGGTCGGGGTGGGACTAGTGTAGATGGGGCATGTTGGTCGAGGTGGGACTAGTATAGATGGGGCATGTTGGTCGGTGGGTCTAGTGTAGATGGGGCATTTTGGTCAGGCTGGGACTAGTGTAGATGGAACATGTTGTTCGGGGTGGGCCTAGTGTAGGTGGGGCATGTTGGTCAGGGTGGGACTAGTGTAGATGGGGCATGTGGTCGGGGTGGGACTAGTGTAGATGCGGCATGTTGGTCGTGGTGGGACTAGTGTCGATGGGGCATGTTGGTCGGGGTGGGTCTAGTGTAGTTGGGTCATGTTGGTCGGGGTGGGACTAGTGTCGATGGGGCATGTTGGTCGGGGTGGGTCTAGTGTAGTTGGGTCATGTTGGTCGGGGTGGGACTAGTGTAGATGGGACATGTTGGATGGGGTGGGACTAATGTAGATGCGGCACGTTGGTCGTGGTGGGACTAGTGTAGATGGGGCATGTTGGTCGGGGTGGGACTAGTGTAGATGGGGCATGTTGGTCGGGGTGGGACTAGTGTAGATGGCACATGTTGGTCGTTGGGACTAGTGTAGATGGGGCATGTTGGTCGGTGGGACTAGTGTAGATGGGGCATGTGGTCGGGGTGGGACTAGTGCAGATGCGGCATGTTGGTCGGGGTGGGACTAGTGTCGATGGGGCATGTTGGTCGGGGTGGGTCTAGTGTAGTCGGGTCATGTTGGTCGGGGTGGGTCTTGTGTAAATGGGGCATGTTAGTCGAGATGGGGCTTGTGTATATTGGGGCATGTTGGTCAGGGTGGGACTAGTGTAGATGGGTCATGTTGGTTGGGGTTGGACTAGTGTAGATGGGACATGTTGGTCGGGGTGGGCCATGTGTAGATGGGGCATGTGGTCGGGGTGGGACTAGTGTAGATGGGGCATGTTGGTTGGGGTGGGGCTAGTGTAGATGGGGCATGTTGGTCGGGGTGGGACTAGTGTCGATGGGGCATGTTGCTCGGGTGGGACTAGTGTAGATGGGGCATGTTGGTCAGGGTGGGACAAGTGTAGATGGGGAATGTTGGTCGGGGTGGGACTGGTGTAGATGAGGCATGTTGGTCGGCGTGGGACTAGTGTAGATGGGGCATGTTGGTCGGGGTGGGACTAGTGTACATGGGGCATGTTGGTCGGGGTGGGACTAGTGTAGATGGGTCATGTTGGTCGGGGTGGGACTAGTATAGATGGGGCATGTTGGTCGGGGAGGGACTAGTGTAGATGGGGCATGTTGGGCGGGGTGGGACTAGTGTAGATGGGGCATGTTGGTAGTGGTGGGACTAGTGTAGATGGGGCATGTTGGTCCGGGTGGGACTAGTGTAGATGGGGCATGTTGCTCGGGGTGGGACTAGTACAGTTGGGGCATGTTGGTCGGGGTGGGACTAGTGTAGATGGGGCATGTTGGTCGGGGTGGGACTAGTGTACATGGGGCATGTTGGTCGGGGTGGGACTAGTGTAGATGGGTCATGTTGGTCGGGGTGGGACTAGTATAGATGGGGCATGTTGGTCGGGGAGGGACTAGTGTAGATGGGGCATGTTGGGCGGGGTGGGACTAGTGTAGATGGGGCATGTTGGTAGTGGTGGGACTAGTGTAGATGGGGCATGTTGGTCCGGGTGGGACTAGTGTAGATGGGGCATGTTGCTCGGGGTGGGACTAGTACAGTTGGGGCATGTTGGTCGGGGTGGGACTAGTGTAGATGGGGCATGTTGGGCGGGGTGGGACTAGTGTAGATGGGGCATGTTGGTAGTGGTGGGACTAGTGTAGATGGGGCATTTTGGTCCGGGTGGGACTAGTGTAGATGGGGTATGTTGCTCGGGGTGGGACTAGTACAGTTGGGGCATGTTGGTCGGGGTGGGACTAGTGTAGATGGGGCATGTTGGTCGGGGTGGGACTAGTGTAGATGGGGCATGTTGGTCGGGGTGGGACTAGTGAAGATGGGGCATGTTGGTCGGGGTGGGACTAGTGTAGATGGGGCATGTTGGTCGGGGTGGGACTAGTGTACATGAGGCATGTTGGTCGGGGTGGGTCTAGTGTAGTTGGGTCATGTTGGTCGGGGTGGGACTTGTGTAGATGGGGCATGTTAGTCGAGGTGGGGCTTGTGTATATTGGGGCATGTTGGTCGGGGTGGGACTAGTGTAGATGGGTCATGTTGGTCGGGGTGGGACTAGTGTAGATGGGGCATGTTGGTCGGGGTGGGACTAGTGTAGATGGGGCATGTTGGGCGGGGTGGGACTAGTGTAGATGGGGCATGTGGTCGCGGTAGGACTAGTGTAGATGGAGCATGTTGGTTGGGGTGGGACTAGTGTAGATGGGACATGTTGGATGGGGTGGGACTAATGTAGATGCGGCACGTTGGTCGGGGTGGGACTAGTGTAGATGGGGCATGTTGGTCGGGGTGGGACCAGTGTAGATGAGGCATGTTGGTCGGGGTGGGACTAGTGTAGATGGCACATGTTGGTCGGTGGGACTAGTGTAGATGGGGCATGTTGGTCGGTGGGACTAGTGTAGATGGGGCATTTTGGTCAGGTTGGGACTAGTGTAGATGGAACATGTTGTTCGGGGTGGGCCTAGTGTAGGTGGGGCATGTTGGTCGGGGTGGGACTAGTGTAGATGGGGCATGTGGTCGGGGTGGGACTAGTGTAGATGCGGCATGTTGGTCGGGGTGGGACTAGTGTAGATGGGGCATGTTAGTCGAGGTGGGGCTTGTGTATATTGGGGCATGTTGGTCGGAGTGGGAGTAGTGTAGATGGGTCATGTTGGTTGGGGTTGGACTAGTGTAGATGGGACATGTTGGTCGGGGTGGGCCATGTGTAGATGGGGCATGTGGTCGGGGTGGGACTAGTGTAGATGGGGCATGTTGGTTGGGGTGGGGCTAGTGTAGATAGGGCATGTTGGTCGAGGTGGGACTAGTGTCGATGGGGCATGTTGCTCGGGTGGGACTAGTGTAGATGGGGCATGTTGGTCGGGGTGGGACTAGTGTACATGAGGCATGTTGGTCAGGGTGGGTCTAGTGTAGTTGGGTCATGTTCGTCGGGGTGCGACGTGTAGATGGGGCATGTTAGTCGAGGTGGGGCTTGTGTATATTGGGGCATGTTGGTCGGGGTGGGACTAGTGTAGATGGGTCATGTTGGTCGGGGTGGGACTAGTGTAGATGGGGCATGTTGGTCGGGGTGGGACTAGTGTAGATGGGGCATGTTGGTCGGGGTGGGACTAGTGTAGATGGGACATGTTGGATGGGGTGGGACTAATGTAGATGCGGCACGTTGGTCGGGGTGGGACTAGTGTAGATGGGGCATGTTGGTCGGGGTGGGACAAGTGTAGATGGGGCATGTTGGTCGCGGTGGGACTAGTGTACATGAGGCATGTTGGTCAGGGTGGGTCTAGTGTAGTTGGGTCATGTTCGTCGGGGTGCGACGTGTAGATGGGGCATGTTAGTCGAGGTGGGGCTTGTGTATATTGGGGCATGTTGGTCGGGATGGGACTAGTGTAGATGGGTCATGTTGGTCGGGGTGGGACTAGTGTAGGTGGGGCATGTTGGTCGGGGTGGGACTAGTGTAGATGGGGCATGTTGGTCGGGGTGGGACTAGTGTAGATGGGACATGTTGGATGGGGTGGGACTAATGTAGATGCTGCACGTTGGTCGGGGTGGGACTAGTGTAGATGGGGCATGTTGGTCGGGGTGGGACTAGTGTAGATGGGGCATGTTGGTCGGGGTGGGACTAGTGTAGATGGCACATGTTGGTCGCTGGGACTAGTGTAGATGGGGCATGTTGGTCAGGATGGGACTAGTGTAGATGGAACATGTTGTTCGGGGTGGGACTAGTGTAGATGGGGCATGTGGTCGGGGTGGGACTAGTGTAGATGCGGCATGTTGGTCGGGGTGGGACTAGTGTAGATGGCACATGTTGGTCGGTGGGACTAGTGTAGATGGGGCATGTTGGTCAGGTTGGGACTAGTGTAGATGGGGCATGTTGGTCGGTGGGACTAGTGTAGATGGGGCATTTTGGTCAGGTTGGGAGTAGTGTAGATGGAACATTTTGTTCGGGGTGGGCCTAGTGTAGGTGGGGCATGTTGGTCGGGGTGGGACTAGTCTAGATGGGGCATGTAGTCGGGGTGGGACTAGTGTAGATGCGGCATGTTGGTCGGGGTGGGACTAGTGTCGATGGGGCATGTTGGTCGGGGTGGGTCTAGTGTAGTCGGGTCATGTTGGTCGGGGTGGGACTAGTGTAGATGGGGCATGTGGTCGGGGTGGGGCTTGTGTATATTGGGGCATGTTGGTCGGGGTGGGACTAGTGTAGATGGGTCATGTTGGTTGGGGTTGGACTAGTGTAGATGGGACATGTTGGTCGGGGTGGGCCATGTGTAGATGGGGCATGTGGTCGGGGTGGGACTAGTGTAGATGGGGCATGTTGGTTGGGGTGGGGCTAGTGTAGATGGGGCATGTTGGTCGGGGTGGGACTAGTGTCGATGGGGCATGTTGCTCGGGTGGGACTAGTGTAGATGGGGCATGTTGGTCAGGGTGGGACAAGTGTAGATGGGGAATGTTGGTCGGGGTGGGACTAGTGTAGATGAGGCATGTTGGTCGGGGTGGGACTAGTGTACATGAGGCATGTTGGTCGGGGTGGGTCTAGTGTAGTTGGGTCATGTTGGTCGGGGTGGGACTTGTGTAGATGGGGCATGTTAGTCGATGTGGGGCTTGTGTATATTGGGGCATGTTGGTCGGGGTGGGACTAGTGTAGATGGGTCATGTTGGTCGGGGTGGGACTAGTGTAGATGGGGCATGTTGGTCGGGGTGGGACTAGTGTAGATGGGGCATGTTGGGCGGGGTGGGACTAGTGTAGATGGGGCATGTTGGTCGGGGTGGGACTAGTGTAGATGGGGCATGTTGGGCGGGGTGGGACTAGTGTAGATGGGGCATGTGGTCGCGGTAGGACTAGTGTACTTGGAGCATGTTGGTCCGGGTGGGACTAGTGTAGGTGCGGCATGTTGGTCGGGGTGGGACTATTGTCGATGGGGCATGTTGGTCGGGGTGGGTCTAGTGTAGTTGGGTCATGTTGGACGGGGTGGGACTAGTGTAGATGGGACATGTTGGATGGGGTGGGACTAATGTAGATGCGGCACGTTGGTCGGGGTGGGACTAGTGTAGATGGGGCATGTTGGTCGGGGTGGGACTAGTGTAGATGGGGCATGTTGGTCGGGGTGGGACTAGTGTAGATGGCACATGTTGGTCGGTGGGACTAGTGTAGAAGGGGCATGTTGGTCAGGTTGGGACTAGTGTAGATGGGGCAAGTTGGTCGGGGTGGGCCTAGTGTAGATGGGGCATGTTGGTCGGGGTGGGACTAGTGTAGATGGAACATGTTGTTCGGGGTGGGCCTAGTGTAGGTGGGGCATGTTGGTCGGGGTGGGACTAGTGTAGATGGGGCATGTTGGTCGGGGTGGAACAAGTGTAGATGGGGCATGTTGGTCGGGGTGGGGCTTGTGTATATTGGGGCATGTTGGTCGGGGTGGGACTAGTGTCGATGGGGCATGTTGGTCGAGGTGGGTCTAGTGTAGTCGGGTCATGTTGGTCGGGGTGGGACTAGTGTAGATGGGGCATGTGGTCGGGGTGGGGCTTGTGTATATTGGGGCATGTTGGTCGGGGTGGGACTAGTGTAGATGGGTCATGTTGGTTGGGGTTGGACTAGTGTAGATGGGACATGTTGGTCGGGGTGGGCCATGTGTAGATGGGGCATGTGGTCGGGGTGGGACTAGTGTAGATGGGGCATGTTGGTTGGGGTGGGGCTAGTGTAGATGGGGCATGTTGGTCGGGGTGGGACTAGTGTCGATGGGGCATGTTGCTCGGGTGGGACTAGTGTAGATGGGGCATGTTGGTCAGGGTGGGACAAGTGTAGATGGGGAATGTTGGTCGGGGTGGGACTAGTGTAGATGAGGCATGTTGGTCGGGGTGGGACTAGTGTACATGAGGCATGTTGGTCGGGGTGGGTCTAGTGTAGTTGGGTCATGTTGGTCGGGGTGGGACTTGTGTAGATGGGGCATGTTAGTCGATGTGGGGCTTGTGTATATTGGGGCATGTTGGTCAGGTTGGGAGTAGTGTAGATGGAACATTTTGTTCGGGGTGGGCCTAGTGTAGGTGGGGCATGTTGGTCGGGGTGGGACTAGTGTAGATGGGGCATGTAGTCGGGGTGGGACTAGTGTAGATGCGGCATGTTGGTCGGGGTGGGACTAGTGTCGATGGGGCATGTTGGTCGGGTGGGTCTAGTGTAGTCGGGTCATGTTGGTCGGGGTGGGTCTTGTGTAGATGGGGCATGTTAGTCGAGGTGGGGCTTGTGTATATTGGGGCATGTTGGTCGGGGTGGGACTAGTGTAGATGGGTCATGTTGGTCGGGGTGGGACTAGTGTAGATGGGACATGGTGGTCGGGGTGGGCCTTGTTTAGATGGGGCATGTGGTCGGGGTGGGACTAGTGTAGATGGGGCATGTTGGTCGGGGTGGGACTAGTGTAGATGGGGCATGTTGGTTGGGGTGGGACTAGTGAAGATGGGGCATGTTGGTCGGAGTGGGACTAGTGTAGATGGGGCATGTTGGTCGGGGTGGGACTAGTGTACATGAGGCATGTTGGTCGGGGTGGGTCTAGTGTAGTTGGGTCATGTTGGTCGGGGTGGGACT
This sequence comes from Leucoraja ocellata, assembly GCA_036785375.1. Taxonomy (NCBI): domain Eukaryota; kingdom Metazoa; phylum Chordata; class Chondrichthyes; order Rajiformes; family Rajidae; genus Leucoraja; species Leucoraja ocellata. The sequence continues at coordinate 74,816 of JAWMAR010000800.1, read as the reverse complement.
TGTGTAGATGGGGCATGTTAGTCGAGGTGGGGCTTGTGTATATTGGGGCATGTTGGTCGGGGTGGGACTAGTGTAGATGGGGCATGTTGGTCGGGGTGGGACTAGTGTAGGTGGCACATGTTGGTCGCTGGGACTAGTGTAGATGGGGCATGTTGGTCAGGTTGGGACTAGTGTAGATGGAACATGTTGTTCGGGGTGGGACTAGTGTAGATGGGTCATGTGGTCAGGGTGGGACTAGTGTACATGAGGCATGTTGGTCGGGGTGGGACTAGTGACGATGGCACATGTTGGTCGGGGTGGGACTAGTGTAGATGGGACATGTTGGATGGGGTGGGACTAATGTAGATGCGGCACGTTGGTCGGGGTGGGACTAGTGTAGATGGGGCATGTTGGTCGGGGTGGGACTAGTGTAGATGGGGCATGTTGGTCGGGGTGGGACTAGTGTAGATGGGGCATGTTGTTTGGGGTGTGTCTAGTGTAGTTGGGTCATGTTTGTCGGGGTGGGACTTGTGCAGATGGGGCATGTTAGTCGAGGTGGGGCTTGTGTATATTGGGGCATGTTGGTCGGGGTGGGACTAGTGTAGATGGGTCATGTTGGTCGGGGTGGGACTAGTGTAGATGGGACGGTGGTCGGGGTGGGACTTGTTTAGATGGGGCATGTGGTCGGGGTGGGACTAGTGTAGATGGGGCATGTTGGTCGGGGTGGGACTAGTGTAGATGGGGCATGATGGTCGGGTGGGACTAGTGTAGATGGGGCATGTTGGTCGGGGTGGGACTAGTGTAGATGGAACATGTTGTTCGAGGTGGGGCTTGTGTATATTGGGGCATGTTGGTCGGGGTGGGACTAGTGTAGATGGGTCATGTTGGTCGGGGTGGGACTAGTGTAGATGGGACATGTTGGTTGGGGTGGGCCTTGTGTAGATGGGGCATGTGGTCGGGGTGGGACTAGTGTAGATGGGGCATGTTGGTCGGGGTGGGACTAGTGTAGATGGGGCATGTTGGTCGGGGTGGGACTAGTGTCGATGGGGCATGTTGCTCGGGTGGGACTAGTGTAGATGGGGCATGTTGGTCAGGGTGGGACAGGTGTAGATGGGGAATGTTGGTCGGGGTGGGACTAGTGTAGATGGGGCATGTGGTCGGGGTGGGACTAGTGTAGATGAGGCATGTTGGTCGGGGTGGGACTAGTGTACATGAGGCATGTTGGTCGGGGTGGGACTAGTGTAGATGGGGCATGTTGGTCGGGGTGGGACTAGTGTAGATGGCACATGTTGGTCGGTGGGACTAGTGTAGATGGGGCATGTTGGTCAGGTTGGGACTAGTGTAGATGGAACATGTTGTTCGGGGTGGGACTAGTGTAGATGGGGCATGTGGTCGGGGTGGGACTAGTGTAGATGCGGCATGTTGGTCGGGGTGGGACTAGTGTCGATGGGGCATGTTGGTCGGGGTGGGTCTAGTGTAGTTGGGTCATGTTGGACGGGGTGGGACTAGTGTAGATGGGACATGTTGGATGGGGTGGGACTAATGTAGATGCAGCACGTTGGTCGGGGTGGGACTAGTGTAGATGGGGCATGTTGGTCGGGGTGGGACTAGTGTAGATGGGGCATGTTGGTCGGGGTGGGACTAGTGTAGATGGCACATGTTGGTCGGTGGGACTAGTGTAGAAGGGGCATGTTGGTCAGGTTGGGACTAGTGTAGATGGGGCAAGTTGGTCGGGGTGGGACTAGTGTAGATGGGGCATGTTGGTCGAGGTGGGACTAGTATAGATGGGGCATGTTGGTCAGTGGGACTAGTGTAGATGGGGCATTTTGGTCAGGTTGGGACTAGTGTAGATGGAACATGTTGTTCGGGGTGGGCCTAGTGTAGGTGGGGCATGTTGGTCAGGGTGGGACTAGTGTAGATGGGGCATGTGGTCGGGGTGGGACTAGTGTAGATGCGGCATGTTGGTCGTGGTGGGACTAGTGTCGATGGGGCATGTTGGTCGGGGTGGGTCTAGTGTAGTTGGGTCATGTTGGTCGGGGTGGGACTAGTGTCGATGGGGCATGTTGGTCGGGGTGGGTCTAGTGTAGTTGGGTCATGTTGGTCGGGGTGGGACTAGTGTAGATGGGACATGTTGGATGGGGTGGGACTAATGTAGATGCGGCACGTTGGTCGGGGTGGGACTAGTGTAGATGGGGCATGTTGGTCGGGGTGGGACTAGTGTAGATGGGGCATGTTGGTCGGGGTGGGACTAGTGTAGATGGCACATGTTGGTCGGTGGGACTAGTGTAGATGGGGCATGTTGGTCGGTGGGACTAGTGTAGATGGGGCATGTGGTCGGGGTGGGACTAGTGTAGATGCGGCATGTTGGTCGGGGTGGGACTAGTGTCGATGGGGCATGTTGGTCGGGGTGGGTCTAGTGTAGTCGGGTCATGTTGGTCGGGGTGGGTCTTGTGTAGATGGGGCATGTTAGTCGAGGTGGGGCTTGTGTATATTGGGGCATGTTGGTCGGGGTGGGCCATGTGTAGATGGGGCATGTGGTCGGGGTGGGACTAGTGTAGATGGGGCATGTTGGTTGTGGTGGGGCTAGTGTAGATGGGGCATGTTGGTCGGGGTGGGACTAGTGTCGATGGGGCATGTTGCTCGGGTGGGACTAGTGTAGATGGGGCATGTTGGTCAGGGTGGGACAAGTGTAGATGGGGAATGTTGGTCGGGGTGGGACTGGTGTAGATGAGGCATGTTGGTCGGCGTGGGACTAGTGTAGATGGGGCATGTTGGTCGGGGTGGGACTAGTGTACATGGGGCATGTTGGTCGGGGTGGGACTAGTGTAGATGGGTCATGTTGGTTGGGGTGGGACTAGTATAGATGGGGCATGTTGGTCGGGGTGGGACTAGTGTAGATGGCACATGTTGGTCGGTGGGACTAGTGTAGAAGGGGCATGTTGGTCAGGTTGGGACTAGTGTAGATGGGGCAAGTTGGTCGGGGTGGGACTAGTGTAGATGGGGCATGTTGGTCGAGGTGGGACTAGTATAGATGGGGCATGTTGGTCGGTGGGTCTAGTGTAGATGGGGCATTTTGGTCAGGTTGGGACTAGTGTAGATGGAACATGTTGTTCGGGGTGGGCCTAGTGTAGGTGGGGCATGTTGGTCAGGGTGGGACTAGTGTAGATGGGGCATGTGGTCGGGGTGGGACTAGTGTAGATGCGGCATGTTGGTCGTGGTGGGACTAGTGTCGATGGGGCATGTTGGTCGGGGTGGGTCTAGTGTAGTTGGGTCATGTTGGTCGGGGTGGGTCTAGTGTAGTTGGGTCATGTTGGTCGGGGTGGGACTAGTGTCGATGGGGCATGTTGGTCGGGGTGGGTCTAGTGTAGTTGGGTCATGTTGGTCGGGGTGGGACTAGTGTAGATGGGACATGTTGGATGGGGTGGGACTAATGTAGATGCGGCACGTTGGTCGTGGTGGGACTAGTGTAGATGGGGCATGTTGGTCGGGGTGGGACTAGTGTAGATGGGGCATGTTGGTCGGGGTGGGACTAGTGTAGATGGCACATGTTGGTCGTTGGGACTAGTGTAGATGGGGCATGTTGGTCGGTGGGACTAGTGTAGATGGGGCATGTGGTCGGGGTGGGACTAGTGCAGATGCGGCATGTTGGTCGGGGTGGGACTAGTGTCGATGGGGCATGTTGGTCGGGGTGGGTCTAGTGTAGTCGGGTCATGTTGGTCGGGGTGGGTCTTGTGTAGATGGGGCATGTTAGTCGAGGTGGGGCTTGTGTATATTGGGGCATGTTGGTCAGGGTGGGACTAGTGTAGATGGGTCATGTTGGTTGGGGTTGGACTAGTGTAGATGGGACATGTTGGTCGGGGTGGGCCATGTGTAGATGGGGCATGTGGTCGGGGTGGGACTAGTGTAGATGGGGCATGTTGGTTGGGGTGGGGCTAGTGTAGATGGGGCATGTTGGTCGGGGTGGGACTAGTGTCGATGGGGCATGTTGCTCGGGTGGGACTAGTGTAGATGGGGCATGTTGGTCAGGGTGGGACAAGTGTAGATGGGGAATGTTGGTCGGGGTGGGACTGGTGTAGATGAGGCATGTTGGTCGGCGTGGGACTAGTGTAGATGGGGCATGTTGGTCGGGGTGGGACTAGTGTACATGGGGCATGTTGGTCGGGGTGGGACTAGTGTAGATGGGTCATGTTGGTCGGGGTGGGACTAGTATAGATGGGGCATGTTGGTCGGGGAGGGACTAGTGTAGATGGGGCATGTTGGGCGGGGTGGGACTAGTGTAGATGGGGCATGTTGGTAGTGGTGGGACTAGTGTAGATGGGGCATGTTGGTCCGGGTGGGGCTAGTGTAGATGGGGCATGTTGCTCGGGGTGGGACTAGTACAGTTGGGGCATGTTGGTCGGGGTGGGACTAGTGTAGATGGGGCATGTTGGGCGGGGTGGGACTAGTGTAAATGGGGCATGTTGGTAGTGGTGGGACTAGTGTAGATGGGGCATGTTGGTCCGGGTGGGACTAGTGTAGATGGGGTATGTTGCTCGGGGTGGGACTAGTACAGTTGGGGCATGTTGGTCGGGGTGGGACTAGTGTAGATGGGGCATGTTGGTCGGGGTGGGACTAGTGTAGATGGGGCATGTTGGTCGGGGTGGGACTAGTGAAGATGGGGCATGTTGGTCGGGGTGGGACTAGTGTAGATGGGGCATGTTGGTTGGGGTGGGACTAGTGTACATGAGGCATGTTGGTCGGGGTGGGTCTAGTGTAGTTGGGTCATGTTGGTCGGGGTGGGACTTGTGTAGATGGGGCATGTTAGTCGAGGTGGGGCTTGTGTATATTGGGGCATGTTGGTCGGGGTGGGACTAGTGTAGATGGGTCATGTTGGTCGGGGTGGGACTAGTGTAGATGGGGCATGTTGGTCGGGGTGGGACTAGTGTAGATGGGGCATGTTGGGCGGGGTGGGACTAGTGTAGATGGGGCATGTGGTCGCGGTAGGACTAGTGTAGATGGAGCATGTTGGTTGGGGTGGGACTAGTGTAGATGGGACATGTTGGATGGGGGTGGGACTAATGTAGATGCGGCACGTTGGTCGGGGTGGGACTAGTGTAGATGGGGCATGTTGGTCGGGGTGGGACCAGTGTAGATGGGGCATGTTGGTCGGGGTGGGACTAGTGTAGATGGCACATGTTGGTCGGTGGGACTAGTGTAGATGGGGCATGTTGGTCGGTGGGACTAGTGTAGATGGGGCATTTTGGTCAGGTTGGGACTAGTGTAGATGGAACATGTTGTTCGGGGTGGGCCTAGTGTAGGTGGGGCATGTTGGTCGGGGTGGGACTAGTGTAGATGGGGCATGTGGTCGGGGTGGGACTACTGTAGATGCGGCATGTTGGTCGGGGTGGGACTAGTGTAGATGGGGCATGTTAGTCGAGGTGGGGCTTGTGTATATTGGGGCATGTTGGTCGGAGTGGGACTAGTGTAGATGGGTCATGTTGGTTGGGGTTGGACTAGTGTAGATGGGACATGTTGGTCGGGGTGGGCCATGTGTAGATGGGGCATGTGGTCGGGGTGGGACTAGTGTAGATGGGGCATGTTGGTTGGGGTGGGGCTAGTGTAGATAGGGCATGTTGGTCGAGGTGGGACTAGTGTCGATGGGGCATGTTGCTCGGGTGGGACTAGTGTAGATGGGGCATGTTGATCAGGGTGGGACAAGTGTAGATGGGAATGTTGGTCGGGGTGGGACTGGTGTAGATGAGGCATGTTGGTCGGCGTGGGACTAGTGTAGATGGGGCATGTTGGTCGGGGTGGTACTAGTGTACATGGGGCATGTTGGTCGGGGTGGGACTAGTGTAGATGGGTCATGTTGGTCGGGGTGGGACTAGTATAGATGGGGCATGTTGGTCGGAGTGGGACTAGTGTAGATGGGGCATGTTGGGCGGGGTGGGACTAGTGTAGATGGGGCATGTGGTCGCGGTGGGACTAGTGTAGATGGGGCATGTTGGTCGAGGTGGGACTAGTGTAGATGGGGCATGTTGGTCGGTGGGACTAGTGTAGATGGGGCATTTTGGTCAGGTTGGGACTAGTGTAGATGGAACATGTTGTTCGGGGTGGGACTAGTGTAGGTGGGGCATGTTGGTCGGGGTGGGACTAGTGTAGATGGGGCATGTGGTCGGGGTGGGACTAGTGTAGATGCGGCATGTTGGTCGTGGTGGGACTAGTGTCGATGGGGCATGTTGGTCGGGGTGGGTCTAGTGTAGTTGGGTCATGTTGGTCGGGGTGGGACTAGTGTCGATGGGGCATGTTGGTCGGGGTGGGTCTAGTGTAGTTGGGTCATGTTGGTCGGGGTGGGACTAGTGTAGATGGGACATGTTGGATGGGGTGGGACTAATGTAGATGCGGCACGTTGGTCGGGGTGGGACTAGTGTAGATGGGGCATGTTGGTCAGGGTGGGACTAGTGTAGATGGGGCATGTTGGTCGGGGTGGGACTAGTGTAGATGGCACATGTTGGTCGGTGGGACTAGTGTAGATGGGGCATGTTGGTCGGTGGGACTAGTGTAGATGGGCCATTTTGGTCAGGTTGGGACTAGTGTAGATGGAACATGTTGTTCGGGGTGGGCCTAGTGTAGGTGGGGCATGTTGGTCGGGGTGGGACTAGTGTAGATGGGGCATGTGGTCGGGGTGGGACTAGTGTAGATGCGGCATATTGGTCGGGGTGGGACTAGTGTCGATGGGGCATGTTGGTCGGGGTGGATCTAGTGTAGTCGGGTCATGTTGGTCGGGGTGGGTCTTGTGTAGATGGGGCATGTTAGTCGAGGTGGGGCTTGTGTATATTGGGGCATGTTGGTCGGGGTGGGACTAGTGTAGATGGGTCATGTTGGTTGGGGTTGGACTAGTGTAGATGGGACATGTTGGTCGGGGTGGGCCATGTGTAGATGGGGCATGTGGTCGGGGTGGGACTAGTGTAGATGGGGCATGTTGGTTGGAGTGGGCTAGTGTAGATGGGGCATGTTGGTCGGGGTGGGACTAGTGTCGATGGGGCATGTTGCTCGGGTGGGACTAGTGTAGATGGGCATGTTGGTCAGGGTGGGACAAGTGTAGATGGGGAATGTTGGTCGGGTGGGACTGGTGTAGATGAGGCATGTTGGTCGGCGTGGGACTAGTGTAGATGGGGCATGTTGGTCGGGGTGGGACTAGTGTACATGGGGCATGTTGGTCGGGGTGGGACTAGTGTAGATGGGTCATGTTGGTCGGGGTGGGACTAGTATAGATGGGGCATGTTGGTCGGGGTGGGACTAGTGTAGATGGGGCATGTTGGGCGGGGTGGGACTAGTGTAGATGGGGCATGTTGGTCGGGGTGGGACTAGTGAAGATGGGGCATGTTGGTCGGGGTGGGACTAGAGTAGATGGGGCATGTTGGTCGGGGTGGGACTAGTGTACATGAGGCATGTTGGTCGGGGTGGGTCTAGTGTAGTTGGGTCATGTTGTTCGGGGTGGGACTTGTGTAGATGGGGCATGTTAGTCGAGGTGGGGCTTGTGTATATTGGGGCATGTTGGTCGGGGTGGGACTAGTGTAGATGGGTCATGTTGGTCGGGGTGGGACGTGTAGATGGGGCATGTTGGTCGGGGTGGGACTAGTGTAGATGGGGCATGTTGGGCGGGGTGGGACTAGTGTAGATGGGGCATGTGGTCGCGGTAGGACTAGTGTAGATGGAGCATGTTGGTCGGGGTGGGACTAGTGTAGATGGGACATGTTGGATGGGGTGGGACTAATGTTAGATGCGGCACGTTGGTTGGGGTGGGACTAGTGTAGGTCGGGCATGTTGGTCGGGGTGGGACTAGGTGTAGATGGGGCATGTTGGTCGGGGTGGGACTAGTGTAGATGGCACATGTTGGTCGGTGGGACTAGTGTAGATGGGGCATGTTGGTCGGTGGGACTAGTGTAGATGGGGCATTTTGGTCAGGTTGGGACTAGTGTAGATGGAACATGTTGTTCGGGGTGGGCCTAGTGTAGGTGGGGCATGTTGGTCGGGGTGGGACTAGTGTAGATGGGCATGTTGGTCAGGGTGGGACAAGTGTAGATGGGGAATGTTGGTCGGGGTGGGACTGGTGTAGATGAGGCATGTTGGTCGGCGTGGGACTAGTGTAGATGGGGCATGTTGGTTGGGGTGGGGCTAGTGTAGATGGGGCATGTTGGTCGGGGTGGGACTAGTGTCGATGGGGCAATTGCTCGGGTGGGACTAGTGTAGATGGGGCATGTTGGTCAGGGTGGGACAAGTGTAGATGGGGAATGTTGGTCGGGGTGGGACTGGTGTAGATGAGGCATGTTGGTCGGCGTGGGACTAGTGTAGATGGGGCATGTTGGTCGGGGTGGGACTAGTGTACATGGGGCATGTTGGTCGGGGTGGGACTAGTGTAGATGGGTCATGTTGGTCGGGGTGGGACTAGTATAGATGGGGCATGTTGGTCGGGGTGGGACTAGTGTAGATGGGGCATGTTGGGCGGGGTGGGACTAGGTGTAGATGGGGCATGTTGGTAGTGGTGGGACTAGTGTAGATGGGGCATATTGGTCCGGGTGGGACTAGTGTAGATGGGGCATGTTGCTCGGGGTGGGACTAGTACAGTTGGGGCATGTTGGTCGGGGTGGGACTAGTGTAGATGGGCCATGGTGGTCGGGGTGGGACTAGTGTAGATGGGGCATGTTGGTCGGGGTGGGACTAGTGAAGATAGGGCATGTTGGTCGGGGTGGGACTAGAGCAGATGGGGCATGTTGGTCGGGGTGGGACTAGTGTACATGAGGCGTGTTGGTCGGGGTGGGTCTAGTGTAGTTGGGTCATGTTGGTCGGGGTGGGACTTGTGTAGATGGGGCATGTTAGTCGAGGTGGGGCTTGTGTATATTGGGGCATGTTGGTCGGGGTGGGACTAGTGTAGATGGGTCATGTTGGTCGGGGTGGGACGTGTAGATGGGGCATGTTGGTCGGGGTGGGACTAGTGTAGATGGGGCATGTTGGGCGGGGTGGGACTAGTGTAGATGGGGCATGTGGTCGCGGTAGGACTAGTGTAGATGGAGCATGTTGGTCGGGGTGGGACTAGTGTAGATGGGACATGTTGGTCGGGGTGGGACTAGTGTAGATGGCACATGTTGGTCGGTGGGACTAGTGTAGATGGGGCATGTTGGTCGGTGGGACTAGTGTAGATGGGGCATTTTGGTCAGGTTGGGACTAGTGTAGATGGAACATGTTGTTCGGGGTGGGCCTAGTGTAGGTGGGGCATGTTGGTCGGGGTGGGACTAGTGTAGATGGGGCATGTGGTCGGGGTGGGACTAGTGTAGATGCGGCATGTTGGTCGGGGTGGGACTAGTGTAGATGGGGCATGTTAGTCGAGGTGGGGCTTGTGTATATTGGGGCATGTTGGTCGGGGTGGGACTAGTGTAGATGGGTCATGTTGGTTGGGGTTGGACTAGTGTAGATGGGACATGTTGGTCGGGGTGGGCCATGTGTAGATGGGGCATGTGGTCGGGGTGGGACTAGTGTAGATGGGGCATGTTGGTTGGGGTGGGGCTAGTGTAGATGGGGCATGTTGGTCGGGGTGGGACTAGTGTCGATGGGGCATGTTGCTCGGGTGGGACTAGTGTAGATGGGGCATGTTGGTCAGGGTGGGACAAGTGTAGATGGGGAATGTTGGTCGGGGTGGGACTGGTGTAGATGAGGCATGTTGGTCGGCGTGGGACTAGTGTAGATGGGGCATGTTGGTCGGGGTGGGACTAGTGTACATGGGGCATGTTGTTCGGGGTGGGACTAGTGTAGATGGGTCATGTTGGTCGGGGTGGGACTAGTATAGATGGGGCATGTTGGTCAGGGTGGGACTAGTGTAGATGGGGCATGTTGGGCGGGGTGGGACTAGTGTAGATGGGGCATGTTGGTAGTGGTGGGACTAGTGTAGATGGGGCATGTTGGTCCGGGTGGGACTAGTGTAGATGGGGCATGTTGCTCGCGGTGGGACTAGTACAGTTGGGGCATGTTGGTCGGGGTGGGACTAGTGTAGATGGGGCATGTTGGTCGGGGTGGGACTAGTGTAGATGGGGCATGTTGGTCGGGGTGGGACTAGTGAAGATGGGGCATGTTGGTTGGGGTGGGACTAGTGTAGATGGGGCATGTTGGTCGGGGTGGGACTAGTGTACATGAGGCAAGTTGGTCGGGGTGGGTCTTGTGTAGTTGGGTCATGTTGGTCGGGGTGGGACTTGTGTAGATGGGGCATGTTAGTCGAGGTGGGGCTTGTGTATATTGGGGCATGTTGGTCGGGGTGGGACTAGTGTAGATGGGTCATGTTGGTCGGGGTGGGACTAGTGTAGATGGGGCATGTTGGTCGGGGTGGGACTAGTGTAGATGTGACATGTTGGATGGGGTGGGACTAATGTAGATGCGGCACGTTGGTCGGGGTGGGACTAGTGTAGATGGGGCATGTTGGTCAGGGTGGGACTAGTGTAGATGGGGCATGTTGGTCGGGGTGGGACTAGTGTAGATGGCACATGTTGGTCGGTGGGACTAGTGTAGATGGGGCATGTTGTCGGGGTGGGACTAGTGTAGATGCGGCATGTTGGTCGGGGTGGGACTAGTGTCGATGGGGCATGTTGGTCGGGGTGGGTCTAGTGTAGTTGGGGCATGTTGGACGGGGTGGGACTAGTGTAGATGGGACATGTTGGATGGGGTGGGACTAATGTAGATGCGGCACGTTGGTCGGGGTGGGACTAGTGTAGATGGGGCATGTTGGTCGGGGTGGGACTAGTGTAGATGGGGCATGTTGGTCGAGGTGGGACTAGTGTAGATGGCACATGTTGGTCGGTGGGACTAGTGTAGTTGGGTCATGTTGGTCGGGGTGGGACTTGTGTAGATGGGGCATGTTAGTCGAGGTGGGGCTTGTGTATATTGGGGCATGTTGGTCGGGGTGGGACTAGTGTAGATGGGGCATGTTGGGCGGGGTGGGACTAGTGTAGATGGGGCATGTGGTCGCGGTAGGACTAGTGTAGATGGAGCATGTTGGTCGGGGTGGGACTAGTGTAGATGGGACATGTTGGATGGGGTGGGACTAATGTAGATGCAGCACATTGGTCGGGGTGGGACTAGTGTAGATGGGGCATGTTGGTCGGGGTGGGACTAGTGTAGATGGGGCATGTTGGTCGGGGTGGGACTAGTGTAGATGGCACATGTTGGTCGGTGGGCCTAGTGTAGATGGGGCATGTTGGTCAGGTTGGGACTAGTGTAGATGGAACATGTTGTTCGGGGTGGGACTAGTGTAGATGGGGCATGTGGTCGGGGTGGGACTAGTGTAGATGCGGCATGTTGGTCGGGGTGGGACTAGTGTCGATGGGGCATGTTGGTCGGGGTGGGTCTAGTGTAGTTGGGGCATGTTGGACGGGGTGGGACTAGTGTAGATGGGACATGTTGGATGGGGTGGGACTAATGTAGATGCGGCACGTTGGTCGGGGTGGGACTAGTGTAGATGGGGCATGTTGGTCGGGGTGGGACTAGTGTAGATGGGGCATGTTGGTCGGGGTGGGACTAGTGTAGATGGCACATGTTGGTCGGTGGGACTAGTGTAGAAGGGGCATGTTGGTCAGGTTGGGACTAGTGTAGATGGGGCAAGTTGGTCGGGGTGGGACTAGTGTAGATGGGGCATGTTGGTCGGGGTGGGACTAGTGTAGATGGGGCATGTTGGTCGAGGTGGGACTAGTGTAGATGGGGCATTTTGGTCAGGTTGGGACTAGTGTAGATGGGGCATGTTGGGCGGGGTGGGACTAGTGTAGATGGGGCATGTTGGTAGTGGTGGGACTAGTGTAGATGGGGCATGTTGGTCCGGGTGGGACTAGTGTAGATGGGGTATGTTGCTCGGGGTGGGACTAGTACAGTTGGGGCATGTTGGTCGGGGTGGGACTAGTGTAGATGGGGCATGTTGGTCGGGGTGGGACTAGTGTAGATGGGGCATGTTGGTCGGGGTGGGACTAGTGAAGATGGGGCATGTTGGTCGGGGTGGGACTAGTGTAGATGGGGCATGTTGGTTGGGGTGGGACTAGTGTACATGAGGCATGTTGGTCGGGGTGGGTCTAGTGTAGTTGGGTCATGTTGGTCGGGGTGGGACTTGTGTAGATGGGGCATGTTAGTCGAGGTGGGGCTTGTGTATATTGGGGCATGTTGGTCGGGGTGGGACTAGTGTAGATGGGTCATGTTGGTCGGGGTGGGACTAGTGTAGATGGGGCATGTTGGTCGGGGTGGGACTAGTGTAGATGGGGCATGTTGGGCGGGGTGGGACTAGTGTAGATGGGGCATGTGGTCGCGGTAGGACTAGTGTAGATGGAGCATGTTGGTTGGGGTGGGACTAGTGTAGATGGGACATGTTGGATGGGGTGGGACTAATGTAGATGCGGCACGTTGGTCGGGGTGGGACTAGTGTAGATGGGGCATGTTGGTCGGGGTGGGACCAGTGTAGATGGGGCATGTTGGTCGGGGTGGGACTAGTGTAGATGGCACATGTTGGTCGGTGGGACTAGTGTAGATGGGGCATGTTGGTCGGTGGGACTAGTGTAGATGGGGCATTTTGGTCAGGTTGGGACTAGTGTAGATGGAACATGTTGTTCGGGGTGGGCCTAGTGTAGGTGGGGCATGTTGGTCGGGGTGGGACTAGTGTAGATGGGGCATGTGGTCGGGGTGGGACTACTGTAGATGCGGCATGTTGGTCGGGGTGGGACTAGTGTAGATGGGGCATGTTAGTCGAGGTGGGGCTTGTGTATATTGGGGCATGTTGGTCGGAGTGGGACTAGTGTAGATGGGTCATGTTGGTTGGGGTTGGACTAGTGTAGATGGGACATGTTGGTCGGGGTGGGCCATGTGTAGATGGGGCATGTGGTCGGGGTGGGACTAGTGTAGATGGGGCATGTTGGTTGGGGTGGGGCTAGTGTAGATAGGGCATGTTGGTCGAGGTGGGACTAGTGTCGATGGGGCATGTTGCTCGGGTGGGACTAGTGTAGATGGGGCATGTTGATCAGGGTGGGACAAGTGTAGATGGGGAATGTTGGTCGGGGTGGGACTGGTGTAGATGAGGCATGTTGGTCGGCGTGGGACTAGTGTAGATGGGGCATGTTGGTCGGGGTGGTACTAGTGTACATGGGGCATGTTGGTCGGGGTGGGACTAGTGTAGATGGGTCATGTTGGTCGGGGTGGGACTAGTATAGATGGGGCATGTTGGTCGGAGTGGGACTAGTGTAGATGGGGCATGTTGGGCGGGGTGGGACTAGTGTAGATGGGGCATGTGGTCGCGGTGGGACTAGTGTAGATGGGGCATGTTGGTCGAGGTGGGACTAGTGTAGATGGGGCATGTTGGTCGGTGGGACTAGTGTAGATGGGGCATTTTGGTCAGGTTGGGACTAGTGTAGATGGAACATGTTGTTCGGGGTGGGACTAGTGTAGGTGGGGCATGTTGGTCGGGGTGGGACTAGTGTAGATGGGGCATGTGGTCGGGGTGGGACTAGTGTAGATGCGGCATGTTGGTCGTGGTGGGACTAGTGTCGATGGGGCATGTTGGTCGGGGTGGGTCTAGTGTAGTTGGGTCATGTTGGTCGGGGTGGGACTAGTGTCGATGGGGCATGTTGGTCGGGGTGGGTCTAGTGTAGTTGGGTCATGTTGGTCGGGGTGGGACTAGTGTAGATGGGACATGTTGGATGGGGTGGGACTAATGTAGATGCGGCACGTTGGTCGGGGTGGGACTAGTGTAGATGGGGCATGTTGGTCAGGGTGGGACTAGTGTAGATGGGGCATGTTGGTCGGGGTGGGACTAGTGTAGATGGCACATGTTGGTCGGTGGGACTAGTGTAGATGGGGCATGTTGGTCGGTGGGACTAGTGTAGATGGGCCATTTTGGTCAGGTTGGGACTAGTGTAGATGGAACATGTTGTTCGGGGTGGGCCTAGTGTAGGTGGGGCATGTTGGTCGGGGTGGGACTAGTGTAGATGGGGCATGTGGTCGGGGTGGGACTAGTGTAGATGCGGCATATTGGTCGGGGTGGGACTAGTGTCGATGGGGCATGTTGGTCGGGGTGGGTCTAGTGTAGTCGGGTCATGTTGGTCGGGGTGGGTCTTGTGTAGATGGGGCATGTTAGTCGAGGTGGGGCTTGTGTATATTGGGGCATGTTGGTCGGGGTGGGACTAGTGTAGATGGGTCATGTTGGTTGGGGTTGGACTAGTGTAGATGGGACATGTTGGTCGGGGTGGGCCATGTGTAGATGGGGCATGTGGTCGGGGTGGGACTAGTGTAGATGGGGCATGTTGGTTGGAGTGGGGCTAGTGTAGATGGGGCATGTTGGTCGGGGTGGGACTAGTGTCGATGGGGCATGTTGCTCGGGTGGGACTAGTGTAGATGGGGCATGTTGGTCAGGGTGGGACAAGTGTAGATGGGGAATGTTGGTCGGGGTGGGACTGGTGTAGATGAGGCATGTTGGTCGGCGTGGGACTAGTGTAGATGGGGCATGTTGGTCGGGGTGGGACTAGTGTACATGGGGCATGTTGGTCGGGGTGGGACTAGTGTAGATGGGTCATGTTGGTCGGGGTGGGACTAGTATAGATGGGGCATGTTGGTCGGGGTGGGACTAGTGTAGATGGGGCATGTTGGGCGGGGTGGGACTAGTGTAGATGGGGCATGTTGGTCGGGGTGGGACTAGTGAAGATGGGGCATGTTGGTCGGGGTGGGACTAGAGTAGATGGGGCATGTTGGTCGGGGTGGGACTAGTGTACATGAGGCATGTTGGTCGGGGTGGGTCTAGTGTAGTTGGGTCATGTTGTTCGGGGTGGGACTTGTGTAGATGGGGCATGTTAGTCGAGGTGGGGCTTGTGTATATTGGGGCATGTTGGTCGGGGTGGGACTAGTGTAGATGGGTCATGTTGGTCGGGGTGGGACGTGTAGATGGGGCATGTTGGTCGGGGTGGGACTAGTGTAGATGGGGCATGTTGGGCGGGGTGGGACTAGTGTAGATGGGGCATGTGGTCGCGGTAGGACTAGTGTAGATGGAGCATGTTGGTCGGGGTGGGACTAGTGTAGATGGGACATGTTGGATGGGGTGGGACTAATGTAGATGCGGCACGTTGGTTGGGGTGGGACTAGTGTAGGTCGGGCATGTTGGTCGGGGTGGGACTAGTGTAGATGGGGCATGTTGGTCGGGGTGGGACTAGTGTAGATGGCACATGTTGGTCGGTGGGACTAGTGTAGATGGGGCATGTTGGTCGGTGGGACTAGTGTAGATGGGGCATTTTGGTCAGGTTGGGACTAGTGTAGATGGAACATGTTGTTCGGGGTGGGCCTAGTGTAGGTGGGGCATGTTGGTCGGGGTGGGACTAGTGTAGATGGGGCATGTTGGTCAGGGTGGGACAAGTGTAGATGGGGAATGTTGGTCGGGGTGGGACTGGTGTAGATGAGGCATGTTGGTCGGCGTGGGACTAGTGTAGATGGGGCATGTTGGTTGGGGTGGGGCTAGTGTAGATGGGGCATGTTGGTCGGGGTGGGACTAGTGTCGATGGGGCAATTGCTCGGGTGGGACTAGTGTAGATGGGGCATGTTGGTCAGGGTGGGACAAGTGTAGATGGGGAATGTTGGTCGGGGTGGGACTGGTGTAGATGAGGCATGTTGGTCGGCGTGGGACTAGTGTAGATGGGGCATGTTGGTCGGGGTGGGACTAGTGTACATGGGGCATGTTGGTCGGGGTGGGACTAGTGTAGATGGGTCATGTTGGTCGGGGTGGGACTAGTATAGATGGGGCATGTTGGTCGGGGTGGGACTAGTGTAGATGGGGCATGTTGGGCGGGGTGGGACTAGTGTAGATGGGGCATGTTGGTAGTGGTGGGACTAGTGTAGATGGGGCATATTGGTCCGGGTGGGACTAGTGTAGATGGGGCATGTTGCTCGGGGTGGGACTAGTACAGTTGGGGCATGTTGGTCGGGGTGGGACTAGTGTAGATGGGCCATGGTGGTCGGGGTGGGACTAGTGTAGATGGGGCATGTTGGTCGGGGTGGGACTAGTGAAGATAGGGCATGTTGGTCGGGGTGGGACTAGAGCAGATGGGGCATGTTGGTCGGGGTGGGACTAGTGTACATGAGGCGTGTTGGTCGGGGTGGGTCTAGTGTAGTTGGGTCATGTTGGTCGGGGTGGGACTTGTGTAGATGGGGCATGTTAGTCGAGGTGGGGCTTGTGTATATTGGGGCATGTTGGTCGGGGTGGGACTAGTGTAGATGGGTCATGTTGGTCGGGGTGGGACGTGTAGATGGGGCATGTTGGTCGGGGTGGGACTAGTGTAGATGGGGCATGTTGGGCGGGGTGGGACTAGTGTAGATGGGGCATGTGGTCGCGGTAGGACTAGTGTAGATGGAGCATGTTGGTCGGGGTGGGACTAGTGTAGATGGGACATGTTGGTCGGGGTGGGACTAGTGTAGATGGCACATGTTGGTCGGTGGGACTAGTGTAGATGGGGCATGTTGGTCGGTGGGACTAGTGTAGATGGGGCATTTTGGTCAGGTTGGGACTAGTGTAGATGGAACATGTTGTTCGGGGTGGGCCTAGTGTAGGTGGGGCATGTTGGTCGGGGTGGGACTAGTGTAGATGGGGCATGTGGTCGGGGTGGGACTAGTGTAGATGCGGCATGTTGGTCGGGGTGGGACTAGTGTAGATGGGGCATGTTAGTCGAGGTGGGGCTTGTGTATATTGGGGCATGTTGGTCGGGGTGGGACTAGTGTAGATGGGTCATGTTGGTTGGGGTTGGACTAGTGTAGATGGGACATGTTGGTCGGGGTGGGCCATGTGTAGATGGGGCATGTGGTCGGGGTGGGACTAGTGTAGATGGGGCATGTTGGTTGGGGTGGGGCTAGTGTAGATGGGGCATGTTGGTCGGGGTGGGACTATTGTCGATGGGGCATGTTGCTCGGGTGGGACTAGTGTAGATGGGGCATGTTGGTCAGGGTGGGACAAGTGTAGATGGGGAATGTTGGTCGGGGTGGGACTGGTGTAGATGAGGCATGTTGGTCGGCGTGGGACTAGTGTAGATGGGGCATGTTGGTCGGGGTGGGACTAGTGTACATGGGGCATGTTGTTCGGGGTGGGACTAGTGTAGATGGGTCATGTTGGTCGGGGTGGGACTAGTATAGATGGGGCATGTTGGTCAGGGTGGGACTAGTGTAGATGGGGCATGTTGGGCGGGGTGGGACTAGTGTAGATGGGGCATGTTGGTAGTGGTGGGACTAGTGTAGATGGGGCATGTTGGTCCGGGTGGGACTAGTGTAGATGGGGCATGTTGCTCGCGGTGGGACTAGTACAGTTGGGGCATGTTGGTCGGGGTGGGACTAGTGTAGATGGGGCATGTTGGTCGGGGTGGGACTAGTGTAGATGGGGCATGTTGGTCGGGGTGGGACTAGTGAAGATGGGGCATGTTGGTTGGGGTGGGACTAGTGTAGATGGGGCATGTTGGTCGGGGTGGGACTAGTGTACATGAGGCAAGTTGGTCGGGGTGGGTCTAGTGTAGTTGGGTCATGTTGGTCGGGGTGGGACTTGTGTAGATGGGGCATGTTAGTCGAGGTGGGGCTTGTGTATATTGGGGCATGTTGGTCGGGGTGGGACTAGTGTAGATGGGTCATGTTGGTCGGGGTGGGACTAGTGTAGATGGGGCATGTTGGTCGGGGTGGGACTAGTGTAGATGTGACATGTTGGATGGGGTGGGACTAATGTAGATGCGGCACGTTGGTCGGGGTGGGACTAGTGTAGATGGGGCATGTTGGTCAGGGTGGGACTAGTGTAGATGGGGCATGTTGGTCGGGGTGGGACTAGTGTAGATGGCACATGTTGGTCGGTGGGACTAGTGTAGATGGGGCATGTTGTCGGGGTGGGACTAGTGTAGATGCGGCATGTTGGTCGGGGTGGGACTAGTGTCGATGGGGCATGTTGGTCGGGGTGGGTCTAGTGTAGTTGGGGCATGTTGGACGGGGTGGGACTAGTGTAGATGGGACATGTTGGATGGGGTGGGACTAATGTAGATGCGGCACGTTGGTCGGGGTGGGACTAGTGTAGATGGGGCATGTTGGTCGGGGTGGGACTAGTGTAGATGGGGCATGTTGGTCGAGGTGGGACTAGTGTAGATGGCACATGTTGGTCGGTGGGACTAGTGTAGTTGGGTCATGTTGGTCGGGGTGGGACTTGTGTAGATGGGGCATGTTAGTCGAGGTGGGGCTTGTGTATATTGGGGCATGTTGGTCGGGGTGGGACTAGTGTAGATGGGGCATGTTGGGCGGGGTGGGACTAGTGTAGATGGGGCATGTGGTCGCGGTAGGACTAGTGTAGATGGAGCATGTTGGTCGGGGTGGGACTAGTGTAGATGGGACATGTTGGATGGGGTGGGACTAATGTAGATGCAGCACATTGGTCGGGGTGGGACTAGTGTAGATGGGGCATGTTGGTCGGGGTGGGACTAGTGTAGATGGGGCATGTTGGTCGGGGTGGGACTAGTGTAGATGGCACATGTTGGTCGGTGGGCCTAGTGTAGATGGGGCATGTTGGTCAGGTTGGGACTAGTGTAGATGGAACATGTTGTTCGGGGTGGGACTAGTGTAGATGGGGCATGTGGTCGGGGTGGGACTAGTGTAGATGCGGCATGTTGGTCGGGGTGGGACTAGTGTCGATGGGGCATGTTGGTCGGGGTGGGTCTAGTGTAGTTGGGGCATGTTGGACGGGGTGGGACTAGTGTAGATGGGACATGTTGGATGGGGTGGGACTAATGTAGATGCGGCACGTTGGTCGGGGTGGGACTAGTGTAGATGGGGCATGTTGGTCGGGGTGGGACTAGTGTAGATGGGGCATGTTGGTCGGGGTGGGACTAGTGTAGATGGCACATGTTGGTCGGTGGGACTAGTGTAGAAGGGGCATGTTGGTCAGGTTGGGACTAGTGTAGATGGGGCAAGTTGGTCGGGGTGGGACTAGTGTAGATGGGGCATGTTGGTCGGGGTGGGACTAGTGTAGATGGGGCATGTTGGTCGAGGTGGGACTAGTGTAGATGGGGCATTTTGGTCAGGTTGGGACTAGTGTAGATGGAACATGTTGTTCGGGGTGGGCCTAGTGTAGGTGGGGCATGTTGGTCGGGGTGGGACAAGTGTAGATGGGGCATGTGGTCGGGGTGGGACTAGTGTAGATGGGGCATGTTGGTCGTGGTGGGACTAGTGTCGATGGGGCATGTTGGTCGGGGTGGGTCTAGTGTAGTTGGGTCATGTTGGTCGGGGTGGGACTAGTGTAGATGGGACATGTTGGATGGGGTGGGACTAACGTAGATGCGGAACGTTGGTCGTGGTGGGACTAGTGTAGATGGGGCATGTTGGTCGGGGTGGGACTAGTGTAGATGGGGCATGTTGGTCGGGGTGGGACTAGTGTAGATGGCACATGTTGGTCGGTGGGACTAGTGTAGATGGGGCATGTTGGTCGGTGGGACTAGTGTAGATGGGGCATTTTGGTCAGGTTGGGACTAGTGTAGATGGAACATGTTGTTCGGGGTGGGCCTAGTGTAGGTGGGGCATGTTGGTCGAGGTGGGACTAGTGTAGATGGGGCATGTGGTCGGGGTGGGACTAGTGTAGATGCGGCATGTTGGTCGGGGTGGGACTAGTGTCGATGGGGCATGTTGGTCGGGGTGGGTCTAGTGTAGTCGGGTCATGTTGGTCGGGGTGGGTCTTGTGTAGATGGGGCATGTTAGTCGAGGTGGGGCTTGTGTATATTGGGGCATGTTGGTCGGGGTGGGACTAGTGTAGATGGGTCATGTTGGTTGGGGTTGGACTAGTGTAGATGGGACATGTTGGTCGGGGTGGGCCATGTGTAGATGGGGCATGTGGTCGGGGTGGGACTAGTGTAGATGGGGCATGTTGGTTGGGGTGGGGCTAGTGTAGATGGGGCATGTTGGGCGGGGTGGGACTAGTGTAGATGGGGCATGTGGTCGCGGTAGGACTAGTGTAGATGGAGCATGTTGGTCGGGGTGGGACTAGTGTAGATGTGACATGTTGGATGGGGTGGGACTAATGTAGATGCGGCACGTTGGTCGGGGTGGGACTAGTGTAGATGGGGCATGTTGGTCGGGGTGGGACTAGTGTAGATGGGGCATGTTGGTCGTGGTGGGACTAGTGTCGATGGGGCATGTTGGTCGGGGTGGGTCTAGTGTAGTTGGGTCATGTTGGTCGGGGTGGGACTAGTGTAGATGGGACATGTTGGATGGGGTGGGACTAACGTAGATGCGGAACGTTGGTCGTGGTGGGACTAGTGTAGATGGGGCATGTTGGTCGGGGTGGGACTAGTGTAGATGGGGCATGTTGGTCGGGGTGGGACTAGTGTAGATGGCACATGTTGGTCGGTGGGACTAGTGTAGATGGGGCATGTTGGTCGGTGGGACTAGTGTAGATGGGGCATTTTGGTCAGGTTGGGACTAGTGTAGATGGAACATGTTGTTCGGGGTGGGCCTAGTGTAGGTGGGGCATGTTGGTCGAGGTGGGACTAGTGTAGATGGGGCATGTGGTCGGGGTGGGACTAGTGTAGATGCGGCATGTTGGTCGGGGTGGGACTAGTGTCGATGGGGCATGTTGGTCGGGGTGGGTCTAGTGTAGTCGGGTCATGTTGGTCGGGGTGGGTCTTGTGTAGATGGGGCATGTTAGTCGAGGTGGGGCTTGTGTATATTGGGGCATGTTGGTCGGGGTGGGACTAGTGTAGATGGGTCATGTTGGTTGGGGTTGGACTAGTGTAGATGGGACATGTTGGTCGGGGTGGGCCATGTGTAGATGGGGCATGTGGTCGGGGTGGGACTAGTGTAGATGGGGCATGTTGGTTGGGGTGGGGCTAGTGTAGATGGGGCATGTTGGGCGGGGTGGGACTAGTGTAGATGGGGCATGTGGTCGCGGTAGGACTAGTGTAGATGGAGCATGTTGGTCGGGGTGGGACTAGTGTAGATGTGACATGTTGGATGGGGTGGGACTAATGTAGATGCGGCATGTTGGTCGGGGTGGGACTAGTGTAGATGGGGCATGTTGGTCGGGGTGGGACTAGTGTAGATGGGGCATGTTGGTCGGGGTGGGACTAGTGTAGATGGCACATGTTGGTCGGTGGGACTAGTGTAGATGGGGCATGTTGTCGGGGTGGGACTAGTGTAGATGCGGCATGTTGGTCGGGGTGGGACTAGTGTCGATGGGGCATGTTGGTCGGGGTGGGACTAGTGTAGATGGCACATGTTGGTCGGTGGGACTAGTGTAGAAGGGGCATGTTGGTCAGGTTGGGACTAGTGTAGATGGGGCAAGTTGGTCGGGGTGGGACTAGTGTAGATGGGGCATGTTGGTCGAGGTGGGACTAGTGTAGATGGGGCATGTTGGTCGGTGGGACTAGTGCAGATGGGGCATTTTGGTCAGGTTGGGACTAGTGTAGATGGAACATGTTGTTCGGGGTGGGCCTAGTGTAGGTGGGGCATGTTGGTCGGGGTGGGTCAAGTGTAGATGGGGCATGTGGTCGGGGTGGGACTAGTGTAGATGGGGCATGTTGGTCGTGGTGGGACTAGTGTCGATGGGGCATGTTGGTCGGGGTGGGTCTAGTGTAGTTGGGTCATGTTGGTCGGGGTGGGACTAGTGTAGATGGGACATGTTGGATGGGGTGGGACTAACGTAGATGCGGAACGTTGGTCGTGGTGGGACTAGTGTAGATGGGGCATGTTGGTCGGGGTGGGACTAGTGTAGATGGGGCATGTTGGTCGGGGTGGGACTAGTGTAGATGGCACATGTTGGTCGGTGGGACTAGTGTAGATGGGGCATGTTGGTCGGTGGGACTAGTGTAGATGGGGCATTTTGGTCAGGTTGGGACTAGTGTAGATGCGGCATGTTGGTCGGGGTGGGACTAGTGTCGATGGGGCATGTTGGTCGGGGTGGGTCTAGTGTAGTCGGGTCATGTTGGTCGGGGTGGGTCTTGTGTAGATGGGGCATGTTAGTCGAGGTGGGGCTTGTGTATATTGGGGCATGTTGGTCGGGGTGGGACTAGTGTAGATGGGTCATGTTGGTTGGGGTTGGACTAGTGTAGATGGGACATGTTGGTCGGGGTGGGCCATGTGTAGATGGGGCATGTGGTCGGGGTGGGACTAGTGTAGATGGGGCATGTTGGTTGGGGTGGGGCTAGTGTAGATGGGGCATGTTGGTCGGGGTGGGACTAGTGTCGATGGGGCATGTTGCTCGGGTGGGACTAGTGTAGATGGGGCATGTTGGTCAGGGTGGGACAAGTGTAGATGGGGCATGTTGGTCGGGGTGGGACTAGTGTAGATGGGGCATGTTGGTCGGGGTGGGACTGGTGTAGATGAGGCATGTTGGTCGGCGTGGGACTAGTATAGATGGGGCATGTTGGTCGGGGTGGGACTAGTGTACATGGGGCATGTTGGTCGGGGTGGGACTAGTGTAGATGGGTCATGTTGGTCGGGGTGGGACTAGTATAGATGGGGCATGTTGGTCGGGGTGGGACTAGTGTAGATGGGGCATGTTGGGCGGGGTGGGACTAGTGTAGATGGGGCATGTTGGTAGTGGTGGGACTAGTGTAGATGGGGCATGTTGGTCCGGGTGGGACTAGTGTAGATGGGGCATGTTGCTCGGGGTGGGACTAGTACAGTTGGGGCATGTTGCTCGGGGTGGGACTAGTGTAGATGGCACATGTTGGTCGGTGGGACTAGTGTAGTTGGGTCATGTTGGTCGGGGTGGGACGTGTAGATGGGGCATGTTAGTCGAGGTGGGGCTTGTGTATATTGGGGCATGTTGGTCGGGGTGGGACTAGTGTAGATGGGTCATGTTGGTCGGGGTGGGACTAGTGTAGATGGGGCATGTTGGTCGGGGTGGGACTAGTGTAGATGGGGCATGTTGGGCGGGGTGGGACTAGTGTAGATGGGGCATGTGGTCGCGGTAGGACTAGTGTAGATGGAGCATGTTGGTCGGGGTGGGACTAGTGTAGATGGGACATGTTGGATGGGGTGGGACTAATGTAGATGCAGCACGTTGGTCGGGGTGGGACTAGTGTAGATGGGGCATGTTGGTCGGGGTGGGACTAGTGTAGATGGCACATGTTGGTCGGTGGGCCTAGTGTAGATGGGGCATGTTGGTCAGGTTGGGACTAGTGTAGATGGAACATGTTGTTCGGGGTGGGACTAGTGTAGATGGGGCATGTGGTCGGGGTGGGACTAGTGTAGATGCGGCATGTTGGTCGGGGTGGGACTAGTGTCGATGGGGCATGTTGGTCGGGGTGGGGCTAGTGTAGTCGGGTCATGTTGGTCGGGGTGGGTCTTGTGTAGATGGGGCATGTTAGTCGAGGTGGGGCTAGTGTATATTGGGGGCATGTTGGTCGGGGTGGCACTAGTGTAGATGGGTCATGTTGGTTGGGGTTGGACTAGTGTAGATGGGACATGTTGGTCGGGGTGGGCCATGTGTAGATGGGGCATGTGGTCGGGGTGGGACTAGTGTAGATGGGGCATGTTGGTTGGGGTGGGGCTAGTGTAGATGGGGCATGTTGGTCGAGGTGGGACTAGTGTCGATGGGGCATGTTGCTCGGGTGGGACTAGTGTAGATGGGGCATGTTGGTCAGGGTGGGACAAGTGTAGATGGGGAATGTTGGTCGGGGTGGGACTGGTGTAGATGAGGCATGTTGGTCGGCGTGGGACTAGTGTAGATGGGGCATGTTGGTCGGGGTGGGACTAGTGTACATGGGGCATGTTGGTCGGGGTGGGACTAGTGTAGATGGGTCATGTTGGTCGGGGTGGGACTAGTATAGATGGGGCATGTTTGTCGGGGTGGGACTAGTGTAGATGGGGCATGTTGGGGCGGGGTGGGACTAGTGTAGATGGGGCATGTTGGTAGTGGTGGGACTAGTGTAGATGGGGCATGTTGGTCCGGGTGGGACTAGTGTAGATGGGGCATGTTGCTCGGGGTGGGACTAGTACAGTTGGGGCATGTTGGTCGGGGTGGGACTAGTGTAGATGGGGCATGTTGGTCGGGGTGGGACTAGTGTAGATGGGGCATGTTGGTCGGGGTGGGACTAGTGAAGATGGGGCATGTTGGTCGGGGTGGGACTAGTGTAGATGGGGCATGTTGGTCGGGGTGGGACTAGTGTAGATGGGCATGTTGGTCGGGGTGGGACTAGTGTAGTTGGGGCATGTTGGTCGGGTAGGGGCATGTGTAGATGGGGCATGTTGGTCGGGGTGGGACTAGTGTAGATGGAGCAGGTTGGTCGGGCTGGGACTAGTGTTGATTTTGGCCAGTGTGGGCAAGTTGGGCTGAAGAGCTTGTTTCCGCGCTGTATCTCTCTCCCTCTCTGTGTATCTGTGTTCCTCTCTGTCTCCTTCTCTCTCTTTCTGTCTGTCTGTCCGTCTCTCTCTCCGCACACTGAAGTCACACCAGCTTCTATTTTGCAGCTGGTTTCCTTTACTCTCTCTCCCTCTCTCCCTCTCTCCCTCTCTCTCTCTCTCCCTCTCTCCCTCTCTCCCTCTCTCCCTCTCTCCCTCTCTCCCTCCCTCTCCCTCCCTCCCTCTCTCCCTCCCTCCCTCTCACTCAGTGTCTCTCTCTCTCTGTGTCTCCGTCCCTCTCTGGGACAGAGGATTTGTGTGAACATAGACCCATTCCTGCCAACCGTGGGCCTAACTGCAGACAGATACATAACGTACTCAACACATAGGACAGGAAAGAGAAATGATCTGCAAATAGAACCACCGTTGTCCAGGACAGATATTTATAAGGACTCATTCTTTGTAAGAGCCGCAATGGAATGGAATAAACGAGACAACAATATCGTCTAAATGTTTAAGAAGGAACTGCAGATGCTGGAAAATGGAAGGTGGACACAAAATGCTGGAGTAACTCAGCAGATGAGGCAGCATATATGGAGCGAAGGAATAGGTGATGATTCGGGTCGAGACCCTTCTTCAGACTCAAGAACCATATCCTTCACCACATAGATGCTGCCTCACACGCTGAGATTCTCCAGCATTTTTGTCTAACAAATCACCTTCCCTGGACAATAAACAACAGGTGCAGGAGGGGACCATTCGGCCTTCGAGCCAGCACCGCCATTCAATGTGATCATGGCCAATCAGTACCCAGTTCCTCTCTTCTCCCCATATCCCCTGACTCCGCTATCTTTAAGAGCCCTATCTAGCTCTCCCTTGAAAGAAAACATCCAGAGAACCGGCCTCCACCGCCTTCTGAGGTAAAAAAATCCCACACTCACAACTCTCTGGGTGGAAAAGTTTCTCCTCATCTCCGTTCTAAATGGCCGGCGCCTTATTCTTAAACTGTGGCCTCTGGTTCTGGACTCCCCCAACATCAGGAACATGTTTCCTGCCTCTAGCGTGTCCAAACCCTTAACAATCTTATATATTTAAATAAGATCGCCTCTCATCCTTCTAAACTTCAGAGTGTACAAGCCACAGCCGCTCCATTCTCTCAGCATATGACAGTCCCGCCATCCCGGGAATTAACCTGGTGAACCTACTCAGCACTCCCTCAATATCAAGAATGTCCTTCCTCAAATTAGGAACCTGGAGCAGCAGCTTGATGACCTCTGTCTGGTCAGGGAGAGTGAGGAGGTCATAGAGAGGAGTTATAGGGAGGTGGTCACTCCAAAGCCACGGGAGACAGACATGCGGGTCACGCTTAGGAAGGGCAAGGGGCAGAGGCAGGAATGAGTGAGTACCCCAGTGTCTGTACACCTTGAAAATAAGTACATGTACTCCTGTTTGAGTACGGTTGGGGGGGACAGCCTGCCATGGGGGAAAGGTAGGGGGAAGGAGGGGAAAAAAGACGAGGCAATAATCATTGGGGACTCTATAGTTAGGGGGTCGGATATGCGATTCTGTGGACGCAGTCGGGAGACCCGGATGGTGGTCTGCCTCCCTGGTGCCACGGTCTCGGATGTGTCTCAACGCATCCAAGATTAGGGAGTTGGGAGGAGAGTTAAGGAAAAGGACCAAAAAGTAACAATCTCAGGATTACTGCCTGTGCCACGCGACAGTGAGAGTAGGAATGGAGCGAGGTGGAGGATAAATGCGTGGATGAGGGACTGGTGCAGTGGGTATGGATTCAAGTTTCTGGATCATTGGGACTTATTTTGGGGGAAGGTGCGACCTGTACTGAAAGAACGGGTTGCACTTGAACTCGAGGGGGACCAATATCCTGGCGGGGAGATTTACAAATGCTACTGGGAGACTTTAAACTAGAAGGGTTGGGGGAGGGACTCAAATAGAGAAAGCTAGTAGACAGAGTGTGAGGCAGGAGGCGGAGAAGGGAAGCACTCAGACCCAACCTCAAGGGAGAAAGAAGAAAAAGAAAATAAACAGAGAATAAGAGGAGGTGGGCTTATTAAATGTGCATATTTTAATGCTAGGAGCATTGTAAGAAAGGTGGATGAGCTTAGAGCCTGGATTGATACCTGGAAGTATGATGTTGTGGCGATCAGTGAAACATGGTTGCAGGAGGGCTGTGATTGGAAACTAAATATTCCAGGATTTCGTTGTTTCAGGTGTGATAGAATTGGAGGGGCAAGAGGTGCAGGTGTTGCATTGCTTGTCAGGGAAGATATTACAGCAGTGCTTTGGCAGGAGAGATTGGAGGGCTCGGCCAGGGAGGCTATTTGGGTGGAACTGAGAAGTAGGAAAGGTGTAGCAACACTATTAGGGGTGTATTATAGACCGCCAAATGGGGATCGAGAATTGGAAGAGCAAATATGTAAGGAGATAGCAGATATTAGTAGTAAGCACAAGGTAGTGATTGTGGGAGATATTTTTGCAACAATACATAGAGGTACCTACTAGAGAAGGGGCAGTGCTGGACCTCCTTTTAGGAAATGAGATGGGTTAGATGGTGGAGGTATGCGTTGGGGAGCACTTCGGGTCCTGTGATCACAATACCATTAGTTTCAATATAATTATGGAGAGGGTCAGAACTGGACCTAGGGTTGAGATTTTTGATTGGAGAAAGGCTAGAAGCAAGTAGAGTAGCTATGGATACTATGAGATTCAAAGAAAAAGAAGTACTGACACCTTTGAAAAATATAAAAGTGGATAAGTCTGCATGACCTAACAGGATATTCCCTAGGACATTGAGGGAAGTTAGCTTAGAAATAGCAGGGGCTATAACAGAAATATTTCAAATGTCATTAGAAACGGGAATAGTGCCCGAGGATTGGCGTCTGCGCATGTTGTTCCATTGTTTAAAAAGGGTTCTAAGAGTAAACCTAGCAATTATAGACCTGTTAGTTTGATTTCAGTGGTGGGCAAATTAATGGAAAAGATACTTAGAGATACTATATAGAAGCATCTGGATAAATAGGGTCTGATTAGGGACAGTCAACATGGATTTGTGCCTGGAAGGTCATGTTTGACTAATCTTGATTTTTTGAAGAGGTTACTAGGGAAATTGATGAGGGTAAAGCAGTGGATCTTGTCTGTATGGAAATTAGTAAGGCCTTTGACAAGGTTCCTCATGGAAGGTTGGTTAAGAAGGTTCAATTGTTGGGTATAAGTGCAGGAATAGCAAGATGGATTCAACAGTGGCTGAATGGGAGATGCCAGAGAGTAATGGTGGATGGCTGTTTGTCAGGTTGGAGGCCGGTGACTAGTGGGGTGCCTCAGGGAACGGTGTTGGGTCCACTGTTGTTTGTCAAGTACATCAATGATCTGGATGATGGTGTGGTAAATTGGATTAGTAAGTATGCAGATGATGTTGTGGATAATTAAGTAGATTTCCAAAGTCTACAGAGAGATTTAGGCCATTTGGAAGAATGGACTGAAAGATGGCAGATGGAGGTTAATGCTGATAAGTGTGAGGTGCTACACCTTGGCAGGACAAATCAAAATAGGACATACATGGTAAATGGTAGGGAATTGAAGAATACAGTTGAACAGAGGGATCTAGGAATAACTGTGCATAGTTCCCTGAAGGTGGAATCTCATGTAGATAGGGTGGTAAATAATGCTTTTGGTGTGCTAGCCTTTATAAATCAGAGCATTGAGTATAGAAGTTGGGATGTTATGTTAAAATTGTACAAGGCATTGGTGAGAGCAAATCTGGAGTACGGTGTACAATTTTGGTCGCTCGATTATAGGAATGATGTCAACAAAATGGAGAGAGTACGGAGGAGATTTACTAGAATGTTGCCTGGGTTTCAGCAACTAAGTTACAGAGAAAGGTTAAATAAGTCAGGTCTTTATTCTCTGGAGCGCAAAGGTTAAGGGGAGACTTGATAGAGGTCTTTAAAATGATGAGAGGGATAGACGGAGTTGACGTGGACAAGCTTTTCCCATTGAGAGTAGGGAAGATTCAAACAAGGGGACATGACTTGAGAAATAAGGGACAAAAGTTTAGGGGTAACATGAGGGGGAACTAAACTCTGAGTAAAGAAGTTGAAATGAAAAAAAAATTGAATCATTTCATTTTTTTTTTCATTTCAACTTCTTTACTCAGAGAGTGGTAGCTGTGTGGAATGAGCTTCCAGTGGAAGTGGTGGATGCAGGTTCGATTTTGGAGGGTTATGGTCTGAGTGCAGGTAGATGGGACTAGGGGAAAATAATTGTTCGGCACGGACTTGTAGGGCCGAGATGGCCTGTTTCCGTGCTGTAATTGTTATATGGTTATAAACTGGGAGACCAAAACTGCACAGAATATTCCAGGTGTGGTCTCACCAGGGATGGAGGGAGAGGGAGAGGGAGAGGGAGAGGGAGAGGGAGAGGGAGAGGGAGAGGGAGAGGGAGAGGGAGAGAGGGGGCAGAGAGAGGGGCGAGAGAGAGGGAGGGAGAGAGAGGGAAGAGGGGGATCAGCCTGCCAGCGCCTGTGCATGCTCCCCCTGCTGCATTACAGGGAATGCATGCATCACTGGCTGCATTGCTGCCTCTCCCGCTGCATTTCGGCGCTTTTATCCTCACCTGATCTTCACAACTGCATTCCCGCACCGTTGAGTGACGAACCTCTCGTCAACAAAGGCGCTTCCGGCGGGAGGAGGGACGCTTTAGGGCGGCGCACCGGCGCTGACAAAGCGGGACGGCGGGTCTAATGTGTCCGGGTGGAGGGAGAAACGCCGAATGTTGGTTCCGGGGTGGTTTTTTGTTGTTATTTGAAGCATTGACGGTGGGATGGAGAGGAAAAAGGAGGGAGGGAGAGAGAGCGGAGGGAATGAGTGTGAGAGACAGTTTAGG
>JAWMAR010000800.1:0-45408 GCA_036785375.1 Leucoraja ocellata | reverse complement strand
CTGCAAGGGCCCCGGAATACGAGGTGCTGTTCCTCCAATTTTCCGGTGTTGCTCACTCTGACAATGGAGGAGACCCAGGACAGAGAGGTCGGATTGGGGAATGGGAGGGGAGTTGAAGTGCTGAGCCACCGGGAGGTCAGGTAGGTTATTGCGGACTGAGCGGAGGTGTTCGGCGAAACGATCGCCCAACCTCCACTTAGTCTCCCCGATGTAAATCAGCTGACATCTAGAGCAGCAGATGCAGTAGATGAGGTTGGAGGAGATACAGGTGAACCTTTGTCGCACCTGGAACGACTGCTTGGGTCCTTGAATGGAGTCAAGGGGAAGGTGAAGGGACAGGTGTTGCATTTCTTGCGGTTGCAACAGAAAGTGCCCGGGGAGGGGGTGGTACGGGAGGGAAGGGAAGAATTGACAAGGGAGTTGCGGAGGGAGCGGTCTTTGCGGAAGGCAGACATAGGGGGAGATGGGAAGATGTGGCGAGTGGTGGGGTCACGTTGGAGGTGGCGGAAATGGCGGAGGATTATGTGTTGTATTTGCCGGCTGGCGGGGTGAAAGGTGAGGACCAGGGGGACTCTGCCCTTGTTGCGAGTGCGGGGATGGGGAGAGAGAGCAGTGTTACGGGGTATGGATGAGACCCTGGTACGAGCCTCATCTATGGTGGAGGAGGGGAATCCCCATTCCCTGAAGAACGATGCCCTGGTATGGAATGTCTCATCCTGGGAACAGATGCGGCGTAGGCGGGAGAATTGGGAGTAGGGGATGGAGTCTTTACAGGGGGCAGGGTGGGAAGATGTGTAGTCCAGATACCAATGTGAGTCAGTTGGTTTGTAGTGTATGTCGGTCAGAAAGAACAGTAGCTGCTGGTTTACAAAAAGAGACACAATCTCCTGGAGTAACTTGCACGTCTGGAGAGCATGGACAGGCAACATTCTAGGTCAGGACCCTCTTCAGACTGCTTGGTGTGGAGGGTGGGGAAAGTCGGAAAGGAGAGGTGGGAGTGGTCGCCTTAGATTCCCTTCCCTCTACAGATGCGGCCTGACCCACTGTGTTCCTCCACCGCTTTAGAGGGAATGGACAGACGACGTTTTGAGTCAGGACTGAGTGGAGAGGGTGGGGGGAGGAAGCTGGAAAAGAGAGATGGAGGCTGGACAAAGCCTGGCAAGTGATAGGTGAACACAAATGCTGGAGTAACAGCGGGACAGGCAGCATCTCTAGAGATAAGGAATGGGTGACGTTTCAGGTTGAGACCCATCTTCAGAAGTGATAGGTGGATATAGGTGAGGGAGACACAAGAAATTGCAGATGCTGGAATCTTGCACAGAACACAATTTAGTTAAATGCACAGAATCCTTTGCCAGAGTGGGGGAATCGAGGACCAGAGGACATGGGTTCAAGGTGAAGGGGAAAAGTATTAAAAGGGAACTGAGGGGTAACATTTTCACACAGGGTAGTGGGAGTATGGAACAAACGGTCAGAGGAGGTAGTTGAGGCTGTGACTATCCCATGAAACAGTTAGACAGTTACATGGATAGGCCAAGTTTGGAGGAATATGCACCAAACACAGACAGATGGGACTAGTGTAGCTGGGACATGTGGTCGGTGTGGAAAGTTGGGCTGAAGAGCCTGTTTCCACACTGTGTCACTTTATGACGAACACAAAGTGCTGGAGTAACTCAGCGGGTCAGGCAGCATCTGTGGAGAACATGGACAGGTAACATTTCAGAGTGCGGGAGTAACTCAGCGGGACAGGCAGCATCTCTGGACACAAGGAATGGGTGACGTTTCGGGTCGACACTGAAGATGGGTCTCGACCCTGAAACGTTACCCATTCCTTCCTGCATTTTGTGTCTACCTAAACTGTGCCTATCTATCCACGTGGCGATGTGCCAGCAGGCTGGAGGAGTGGGCAAAGGCCTTGCTGCAGAGCGGGCAGGTGAAGGGGCGCTGGCCGGTGTGGTCTTGTTGGTGCTCCAGCAGGTGGTCAAGGCGCGTGAATGCATTGCCATACTCAGGGCACACAAAGGGTCCTCTCTCCGGTGTGTACCTGCTAGTGCTCCCACAGCCCCCGTGCTCTCTTGTCACAGTGGGAGCAGCTGCTCGCCGGCCGCCGCAACCCCCGTGAGCTGTCAAACTCCTCACCGCAGTACGGGCAGTCGTAGCACGGGCCACTGGTGTGTACGTGATGGTTAGACGGGGCATGGGAGGTCATGGCAAAGCGCTTTTCACACACCGGGCTGGGGACGGGACGGTCGCCGGTGTGCAGTCGCTGGTGGGACAGCAGATAGGTGGAGCGGGTGAAGCCCTTGCCGCACTGGGTGCAGGTGTAGGGACGCTCGCCGGAGTGGGTACGCTGATGCTCTAGTAGGCTGTTGGAGCGGGGTGAAGCCCTTGCCGCACTGGGCACAGGTGTAGGGGTGCTCGCTGGTGTGGGTGCGCTGGTGCACCAGTAGGTGCT
This sequence comes from Leucoraja ocellata, assembly GCA_036785375.1. NCBI lineage: Eukaryota > Metazoa > Chordata > Chondrichthyes > Rajiformes > Rajidae > Leucoraja > Leucoraja ocellata. The sequence continues at coordinate 42,953 of JAWMAR010000800.1, read as the reverse complement.
GGAGCGGGTGAAGCCCTTGCCGCACTGGATGCAGGTGTAGGGGCGCTCACCGGTGTGGGTGCGCTTGTGCACCAGCAAGGTGCTGGACTGGGTGTAGCCCTTGCCACACTGGGCGCAGGTATAGGGGCGCTCGGCGGTGTGGGTGCGCTGGTGCTGCAGCAGGGTGCTGGACTGGGTGAAGCACATGCCGCACTGGGCACAGGTGTAGGGGCGCTCGCCGGTGTGAGTGCGCTGGTGCAGCTTCAGGTGGTTGGACGACTTGAAGCCTTTGCCACAGTTGGAGCAGGTGAAGGGCCGCTCACTGCTGTGCACCCGCCGATGATACCCCAACGCCGACGACTGGGCAAATCTCTTGCTGCAGGTGGAGCAGCCATGGGGCTTCTCGCCCGTGTGCACCTGCCGGTGGATCTTCAGTACATCTGCCGTCTTGAAGCTCTTGCCGCAGTAGGAGCAGGTGAAGGGCCTCTCGCTGGAGTGCACGCTGTTGTGCCGCTGCAGCTTGTCATAGCGGGTGAAGCTCTTGCCGCAGTCCGAGCAGTTGAAGGGGCGTTCTCCCGTGTGCACCCGCCAGTGGATCTCCAGCTGGCTCGGGTACTGCGAGGCCTGGCCACACACGTCACACTCATAACGCTTCTCCTTGTTGTGTCCCGTCATGTGGTCCTCCATCGCAGCTCGAAGCTCGAAGCTCAACCCCGCACACTGAGCAGATGGGGGGGGGGGGGGGGGGGGGGGGCTCACCGGCCTCAATGGCCGCTCACGTCCTTGTCTCTCCGTCCACGGCACCGGCTCCTAAGCCCTGCAGGAGGGAACACAGAGGGTCAGCAAGCTGGCAAACAGGACATTACAGATCCGATCTTTGGCCAGAAGCAAGATGGCGGAACAAGATGGCGGAGGCTGGTTGCTAAAATGGGTCCTATAATCACCCATGAATCTGCCCATGACCGCACTACGTGTTTTGCGTAGGAGTAGGCCATCTTGCTCTGCTATAAGATCTTTGATTGGCTCTAGCCCAAGTGGGAGGAGAGTCAGAAGTGAGTCACAGGGGGGAAAACAATTGAAAACTGAGGAATTTGTTTTGTAAATTGGTAAATGAGGCAATTTATCAGTCAATATAAGCAAGATGGCTATTAGGAAGCAGCAGTGAGGGAGCAGCCTTGTGAGGGAAGTGCCCTGTGAGAAAAGGGCGAGTCTTTGGCTCGAGAGTCTTCGGCGAGGAGGCTACGCAAAACGCTGGAGAGGGAGAGACGAAAGAAGGATATGTCAGGCAAGCTGATTCAGTGCAATGCTTGCAGTATGTGGGAGGTCAAGGACACTGCTGGTGCCTCTGGCTGCTACAAATGTGAGGTGCATCCAGGTACAGCTCCTGAAGGACCGTGTTGGGGAACTGGAGAAGCAAGTGGATGACCTCAGGTTCATCCGAGAAACTGAGTCGTTCCTCGACAAGTCCTACAGTAAGGTTGTTACACCTAAGGTACTAGAAGAGAGAAGGTGGGTGACGGTTAGAAAGGGAGGGAAGCATGGAATGCAAACGTCCCCATGTGTTGTACCTCTTGTGAACGGGTTCACCCACTTAGAAGCTGTCGGGACAGAAGACGTTATTACACCGAGCGGCAGACTGGTTTGCGAAGCAAAAAGGGCTGTTGAGCCAAAACCAAAGAGGCCAACATCAGGCAACGCCATTGTAGTGGGAGACTCCATTGTTAGAGGTACGGACAGGGTTTTCTGCAGCAACAGATCGGATTCGAGGATAGTGTGCTGTCTTCCTGGTGCCAGGATCCAGGATGTCACGGACAGAGTGTAGAAAATCCTCAAGGGCGAACAGCCGGAAGTGGTAGTATATTTCGGCACAAACGATGTCGGAAAGAAGGGGATGAATATTCTGCAGCTTGACTTTAGACAGCTCAGAAAAATGCTGAAAAGCAGGACCTCCAGGGTTCTTAGCTCTGGTTTGTTTCCAGTTCCTCGTGCTGGCGAGAGCAGGAGCAGGGAGATACAGGACCTGAATGTGTGGCTGAGGAACTGGTGCACGGGCAGGGATTTAGATTCTTAGATCACTGGGATCTGTTTTGGAGTAAAGGGGAACTGTACAAAAAGGACGGATTGCATCTTAACAGGTGTGGGACCAGCATTCTGGCAGGCAGGTTTGCCACTGCTACACGGGTGGTTTAAAACTGAATAAGGGGGTTGGGTGTCAAATGGGATAGTTGAGGATGGAGTTAAAGGGAAAGGGTTTCTTAAATGTGTGAGCGGAGAGGCAGAGGGGTGTAAAATGTGGGGAGAAGCAATAGGTAGCAAGGTGAAAAGTACAAGTGGCAGGCAGACAAATCCAGGACAAAAATTAAAAAGGGCCACTTTTCAACATAATTGAATAAGGGGTAAGAGTGTTGTCAAAACAAACCTGAAGGCCGCGCCGAACACTTATTATCCCCTAGTCTCATCTACCTGCACTCAGACCATAACCCTCCATTCCTTTCCCATCCATATACCTATCCAATTGATTTTTAAATGATACAATCGAACCTGCCTCCACCACTTCCACTGGAAGCTCCTTCCACACCGCTACCACTCTCTGAGTAAAGAAGTTCCCCCTCATGTTACCCCTAAACTTCTGTCCCTAAATTTTGAAGTCATGTCCCCTTGTTTGAATCTTCCCTACTCTCAATGGAAAAACCGATCCAAGTCAACTCTGTCTATCCCTCTCATCATTTTAAAGACCTCTATCAAGTCCCCCCTTAATGTTATGCGCTCCAAAGAATAAAGACCTAACATTCAACCTTTCTCTGTTACTTAGTTGTTGAAACCCTGGCAACATTCTAGTAAATCTCCTCTGTACTCTCTCTATTTTGTTGACATCCTTCCTATAATTGGGCGACCAAAATTGTACACCATACTCCAGAATTGGCCTCACCAATGCATTGTACAATTTTAACATTACCTCCCAACTTCTATACTCAATGCTCTGATTTATAAAGGCCAGCACGCCAAAATCTTTCTTTACCACCCTATCTACATGAGATCCCACCTTCAGGAAACTATGCACAGTTATTCCTAGATCCCTCTGTTCAACTGCAATCCTCAATTTGCTACCATTTACCATGTACGTCCTATTTTGATTTGTCCTGCCAAGATGTAGCACCTCAGACTTCTCAGCATTAAACTCCATCTGCCATCTTTCAGCCCATTCTTCCAAATGGCCTAAATCTCTCTGTAGATTCTGGAAATCTAATCTTCGTAATAAGGTGGATGAGTTGAATGTGCAGATAGTTATTAATGACTATGATATAGTTAGGATCACGGAGCCATGGCCCCAGGGTGACCAAAGCTGGTAGCTGAACATCCAGGGATATTCAATATTCAGGAGGGATGGACAGAAAGGAAAAGGAGGTGGGGTTGCGTTGCTGGTTAGAGAGGAGATTAACGCAATAGAAAGTAAGGACATTAGCTTTGGGGATGTGGAATCGATATGGGTAGAGCTGCGAAACACTAAGGGGCAGAAGACGCTAGTGGGATTTGTGTACAGGCCACCTAACAGTAGTAGAGGAGTTGGGGATGGCATCAAACAGGAAATTAGAAATGCGTGCAACAAAGGTAACACAGTTATAATGGGTGACTTCAATCTTCATATAGATTGGGTGAATCAAACTGACAGGGGTGCTGAGGAAGAAAATTGATTGGAACGTATGCGGGATAGTTTTCTAAACCAACATGTAGAGGAACCAACGAGAGAGCAGGATATTCTAGACTGGGTATTGAGTAATGAGGAAGGGTTAGTTAGCAGTCTTGTTATGCGTGGCCCCTTGGGCTAGAGTGACCATAATATGGTTGAGTTCTTCATTAGGATGGAGAGTGATATTGTTAATTCAGAAACAAGGGTCCTGAACTTAAAGAAAGGTAACTTTGAGGGTATGAGACGTGAATTGGCCAAGATAGACTGGCAATTGATTCTTAAAGGGTTGACGGTGGATATGCATTGGAAGGCATTTAAAGACTGCATGGATGAACTACAACAATTGTTCATCCCTGTTTGGCAAAATAATAAATCAGGGAAGGTAGTGCCTCCGTGGATAACATGGGAAATCAGGGATAGTATTAAAACAAGAGATGAAGCATACAAATTAGCCAGAAAAAGCAGCCTACCAGAGGACTGGGAGAAATTCAGAGTCCAGCAGAGGAGGACAAAGGGCTTAATTAGGAAAGGGAAAATCGATTATGAAAGAAAACTGGCAGGCCACATAAAAACTGACTGCAAAAGTTTTTATAGATATGTGAAAAGAAAAAGATTAATTAAAACAAATTGCAGATAGAGGTGAATTGATCATTGGGAACAAAGACATGGCAGACCAATTGAATAACTAATTTGGTTCTGGCTTCACTAAGGAAGACATAAATAATCTGCCAGAAATAGCAGGGGACTGGGGGGTCAAATGAGATTGAGGAACTGAGTGAAATCCAGGTTAGCCGGGAAGTGGTGTTAGGTAAATTGAATGGATTAAAGGCCGATAAATCCCCAGGGCCAGATAGGCTGCATTCCAGAGAACTTAAGGAAGTAGCCGCAGAAATAGTGGATGCATTAGTGACGATTTTTCAAAACTCTTTAGAATCTGGAGTATTACCCGAGTAACCCCACTGTTTTAAAAAGGGAAGGAGAGAGAAAATGGGGAATTACAGACCAGTTAGTCTAACATCGGTAGTGGGGAAACTGTTAGAGTCAGTTATTAAAGATGGGATAGCAGCACATTTGGAAACTGGTGAAATCATTGGACAAAGTCAGCATGGATTTACGAAAGACAAATCATGTCTGACGAATCTTATGGCATTTTTTGAGGATGTAACTAGTAGAGTGGATAAAGGAGAACCAGTAGATGAGTTACATCTGGACTTTCAGAAGGCTTTCGACAAGGTCCCACATAAGAGATTAGTATACAAACTTAAAGCACACGGTATTGGGGGTTCAGTGTTGATGTGGATAGAGAACTGGCTGGCAGACAGGAAGCAAAAAGTAGGAGTAAATGGCAGGCAGTGACTAGTGGGGTAATGCAAGGCTCAGTGCTGGGACCCCAGTTATTTAGAATATACTAGACCAAGTGCAGACCCGTTGGGTCTGCTCCCCCAATGGTGTGATCCCCCAACCCAATATTCCACCATGCACCCGTCTCCTCCATTGGAACTGAGCCCGTTCCCAAATGTAAGATTGCAGCCCTCCCCTGCCTGCTGCAGCAGTGAAAAGTTCAGTGTTCCTCTCTTGCAACTTTGTTTCGAAGTGTGTTGGAAGCTGACATGTAAATGGAGAAGCCTGTTTATTTTTGAAATACTTGGGGGTGGGTGGGGGGGGGGAGAAGGATTTGATTAAAAACATGTACTTCAACACGACGAAATGAAATGAGGAGCGGATACTTAGAAAGAAAAGCGAAATCTCTACCGAAATGGAAAATATCTCGGAGATTGAGCGTTTGGATTGGGCGTGGCAATGAATCAAAGGAAGAAATGCAGCCGGACGGCAGCCGGACGGCAGCCGGACTGATTTGAGTTTTATATATATACTAGACCAAGTGCAGACCCGTTGGGTCTGTTTCCCCAACAGCGTTTGCGGGGGGGGGGGGGAGTAGGGGCTGCGGCATCACACTCAAATTAACCACCCCCCAAACTCACAGGTGGGGGCAGGGGGGGGGGGGAAGGGGGGGTTGGTGAGAAGAGGGGAGGGAGGGGAGAGGAGGAGGAGGAAACATGACAGATTTGGGAGGGAAAGGAGAGCGGGGTAGGGGGTGAGAGAGGGGGATGGGGAGAGAGATGTGGGGGAAGGGGGGATGGGGAGGGAGGGAAGGAGGGGGAGAGGGGTGGAGGGAGAGACGGGAAAGAGTGGGGAGTGAGAGGGAGGAGGAGAGGGGTAGGGGGTGGGGGCGGGTGGAGAGAGGGAAGGGGGTGGGGTAGAGAGGGAAGGGGGGTGAGGGAGAGAGGGAGAGGGGTGAGGGAGAGGGGTGAGGAGAGGGAGAGGGGTGAAGAGGGGGAAACAGAAATTAAGTGCAGTAGTAGGCCATTGTAATGTTAAAATTGTACAAGGCATTGGTGAGACCAAATCTGGAGTATGGGGTACAATTTTGGTCGCCAAATTATAGGAAGGATGTCAACAAAATAGAGAGAGTACAGAGGAGATTTACTAGAATGTTGCCTGGGTTTCAACAACTAAGTTACAGAGATAGGTTGAATAAGTTAGGTCTTTATTCTCTGGAGCGCAGAAGGTTAAGGGGGGACCTGATAGAGGTCTTTAAAATGATGAGAGGGATAGACAGAGTTGATGTGGACAAGCTTTTCCCTTTGAGAATAGGGAAGATTCAAACAAGAGGACATGACTTCAGAATTAAGGGACAGAAGTTTAGGGGTAATATGAGGGGGAACTTCTTTACGCAGAGAGTGGTGGCGGTGTGGAATGAGCTCCCAGTGGAAGTGGTGGAGGCAGGTTCATTGGTATCATTTAAAAATAAATTGGATAGGCATATGGATGAGAAGGGAATGGAGGGTTATGGTACGAGTGCAGGCAGGTGGGACTAAGGGGAAAAAAATTTTGTTCGGCATGGACTTGTAGGGCCGAGATGGCCTGTTTCCGTGCTGTAATTGTTATATGGTTATATGGTTATATGGTTATATTCGGCCCTTCGAGCCTGCACCACCATTCAATACGATCAAGGATGATCATCCAACTCAGTATCCTGTACCTGCCTTCTCTCCATACCCCCTGATCCCTTTAGCCACAAGGGCCACATCTAACTCCATCTTAAATATAGCCAATGAACTTGCCTCAACTACCTTCTGTGGCAGAGAATTCCAGAGATTCACCACTCTCTGTGTGAAAAATGTTTTTCTCATCTCGGTCATAAAGGATTTCCCCCTTATCCTTAAACTGTGACCCCCTGTTCTGGACTTCCCCAACATCTGGAACAATCTTCCTGCATCTAGCCTGTCCAACCCCTTAAGAATTTTGTAAGTTTCTATAAGATCCCCCCTCAATCTTCTAAAATCTAGCGAGTACAAGCCAAGTCTATCCAGTCTTTCTTCATTTGAAAGTCCTGACATCCCAGGAATCAATCTGTTGAACCTTCTCTGTACTCCCTCTATGGTCTGTTTCCCCAACGGCGTTTGCGGGGGGGGGTGAGAAGAGGGGAGGGAGGAGGAGGAAACGGGATAGATTTGGGAGGGAAAGGAGAGCGGGGTAGGGGGTGAGGGATGGGGAGAGAGCTTTGGGGGAGGGGGGATGGGGAGAGGGGTGGGGGGAAAGAGGGGAAAGAGTGGCGAGGGAGGAGGAGAGGGGTAGCGGGAGTGATGGAAGAGGGACAGAGGGATAGGGGAAGGGTGTGGGGGGAGAGAAGGTAGGGGGTGGGGTAGAGAGGGAAGGGGGTGGGGGAGAGAGGGATGGGAGAGGGGTGAGGAGTGGGGGAGGAGAGAGTGGGAGAGAAGTGGAAGAGTGGGGAGGGAGGGAGGGGTAGAGGGGTAGCGGGAGTGGTAGAAGAGGGACAGAGGGGTAGGGGGAAGGGGGTGGTGGTAGAGAGGGTGGGGGTGGTGGTAGAGAGGGAAGGGGGGTGGGGGAGAGAGATGGGTGGCAGAGGGAGAGGGGTGAGGAGAGGGACACAGAAACATAGAAATTAAGTGCAGGAGTAGGCCATTCGGCCCTTCGAGCCTGCACCGCCATTCAATATGATCATGGCTGATCATCCAACTCAGTATCCCGTACCTGCCTTCTCTCCATACCTCCTGATCCCCTTAGCCACAAGGGCCACATCTAACTCCCTCTTAAATATAGCCAATGAACTGGCCTCAACTACCCTCTGTGGCAGAGAGTTCCAGAGATTCACCATTCTCTGTGTTAAAAATTTTCTTCTCATCTCGGTCACAAAAGATTTCCCCCTTATCCTTAAGCTGTGACCCCTTGTCCTGGACTTCCCCAACATCGGGAACAATCTTCCTACATCTAGCCTGTCCAACCCCTTAAGAATTTTGTAAGTTTCTATAAGATCCCCTCTCAGTCTCCTAAATTCTAGAGAGTATAAACCAAGTCTATCCAGTCTTTCTTCATAAGACAGTCTTGATATCACAGGAATCAGTCTGGTGAACCGTCTCTGCACTCCCTCTATGGCAATAATGTCCTTCCTCAGATTTGGAGACCAAAACTGTACGCAATACTCCAGGTGTGGTCTCACCAAGACCCTGTACAACTGCAGTAGAACCTCCCTGCTCCTATACTCAAATCCTTTTGCAATGAAAGCTAACATACCATTCGCTTTCTTCACTGCCTGCTGCACCTGCATGCCTACTTTCAATGACTGGTGTACCATGACACCCAGGTCTCGCTGCATCTCCCCCTTTCCCAATCGGCCACCATTTAGATAATAGTCTGCTTTCCCGTTTTTGCCACCAAAATGGATAACATCACATTTATCCACATTATACTGCATCTGCCAAACATTTGCCCACTCACCCAGCCTATCCAAGTCACCTTGCAGTCTCCTAGCATCCCCCTCACAGCTCCCCCCCTCTCCATACCCCCTGATCCCTTTAGCCACAAGGGCCACATCTAACTCCCTCTTAAATATAGCCAATGAACTGGCCTCCACTACCTTCTGTGGCAGAGAGTTCCAGAGACTCACCACTATCTGTGTGAAAAATGTTTCCCTCATCTCAGTACTAAAGGATTTCCCCTTTATCCTTAAACTGTGTCCTGGACTTCCCCAACATCTGGAACAATCTTCCTGCATCAGACAAATGCAATTCAGGACTTTTCACTTCACAAGCAAATCAGAAATGACAGTTAGTGAAGAATTTGAATAATCGCTGAGTGTTCTCTATGGCAACAATGTATTTGAGCATTGGGCATTGTGACATCACACGATGGAATGTTCACCGGGGCTGTGGCTCCTGCAAAGGCATATGTAAATGAATCCAATCCGATTGGCCATCTGTGAGCATCGGGCATTGTGACATCACACGATGGAACGTTCACAGGGGGCTGCTTGTGTGGATGTGAAACCAGTTTCTTTTTGAAATATTGAGGTGGTGGGGGGGGGGGGGGTGTAGGATTTGATTAAAAAAGCGTACTTAAACACGACGAAATGTAATGAGGAGCGGATACTTAGAAAGAAAAGCGAAATCTCTACCGAAATGGAAAAGACGTCGGCGATTCTGCGTCCGGTTTCGGAGTTGCGGAGCGTCAAAGGAAGAAACGCGGCCGACGCCGTACGGCGGCAGGCGGACTGATTTGAGTTTTATATATATAAAAGATAGATATTAATTATTTGGACGAGGGAATTGAATGCAACATCTCTAAGTTAGCGGATGACATGAAGCTGGGGGGGGGGGGGGCAGTGTTAGCTGTGAGGAGGATGCTAGGAGGCTGCAAGGTGACTTGGATAGGATGGGTGAGTGGGCAAATGCATGGCAGATGCAGTATTATGTGTATAAATGTGAGGTTATCCACTTTGGTGGCAAAAACAGGAAAGTAGACTATTATCTAAATGGCGGCCGATTAGGTAAAGGGGAGATGCAACGAGACCTGGGTGTCATGGTACACCAGTCATTGAAAGTGGGCATGCAGGTGCAGCAGGCCGTGAAGAAAGCAAATAGTATGTTAGCATTCATAGCAAAATGATTTGAGTATAGGAGCAGGGAGGTTCTACTGCACATTCTGTAAATGGGCTGGATGGGTTGGAGTTTGTAAAATGTGTGCAGGATAGTTTTTTGCAGCAATACATAGAGGTACCTACTAGAGGAGGGGCAGTGCTGGACCTCCTGTTAGGAAATGAGACTGGACAGGTGGCGGAGGTATGCGTTGGGGAGCACTTCGGGTCAAGTGATCACAATACCATTAGTTTCAATATAATTATGGAGAGGGTCAGAACTGGACCTAGGGTTGAGATTTTTGATTGGAGAAAGGCTAACTTTGATGCGATGCGAGATGATTTAAAAGGAGTGAACTGGGACATTTTGTTTTATGGGAAAGATGTAGAAGAGAAATGGAGGACATTTAAAGGGGAAATTTTAAGAGTACAGAATCTTTATGTTCCTGTTCGGTTGAAAGGAAACAGTAAAAATTGGAAAGAGCCCTGGTTTTCAAGGGAAATTGGACATCTTGTTCGGAAAAAGAGGGAGATCTACAATAATTATAGGCAGCATGAAGTAAATGAGGTGCTTGAGGAGTATAAGGAATGTAAAAATAATCTTAAGAAAGAAATTAGAAAAGCTAAAAGAAGATATGAGATTGCTTTGGCAAGTAAGGTGAAAGTCAATCCAAAGGGTTTCTACAGCTATATTAATAGCAAAAGGATAACGAGGGATAAAATTGGTCCATTGGAGAGACAGAGTGGACAGCTATCTGCAGAGCCAAAAGAGATGGGGGAGATATTGAACAATTTTTTTTCTTCGGTATTCACCAAGGAGAAGGATATTGAATTATGTGAGGTAAGGGAAACTAGTAGAGTAGCTATGGATACTATGAGGTTCAAAGTAAAAGAAGTACTGACACTTTTGAAAAATATAAAAGTGGATAAGTCTCCAGGTCCTGACAGGATATTCCCTAGGACATTGAGGGAAGTTAGTGTAGAAATAGCCGGGGCTATGACAGAAATATTTCAAATGTCATTAGAAACGGGAATAGTCCCCGAGGATTGGCGTACTGCGCATGTTGTTCCATTGTTTAAAAACGGTTCTAAGAGTAAACCTAGCAATTATAGACCTGTTAGTTTGACTTCAGTGGTGGGCAAATTAATGGAAAAGATACTTAGAGACAATATATATAAGCATCTAGATAAACAGGGTCTGATTAGGAACAGTCAACATGGATTTGTGCCTGGAAGGTCATGTTTGACTAATCTTCTTGAATTTTTTGAAGAGGTTACTAGGGAAATTGACGAGGGTAAAGCAGTGGATGTTGTCTATATGGACTTTAAGGTTCCTCATGGAAGGTTGGTTAAGAAGGTTCAACTGTTGGGTATAAATGCAGGAATAGCAAGATGGATTCAACAGTGGCTGAATGGGAGAAGCCAGAGGGTAATGGTGGATGGCTGTTTATCGGGTTGGAGGCAGGTGAATAGTGGGGTGCCTCAGGGATCTGTGTTGGGTCCTTTGTTGTTTGTCATGTACATCAATGATCTGGATGAAGGTGTGGTAAATTGGATTAGTAAGTATGCAGATGATACCAAGATAGGGGGTGTTGTGGATAATGAAGAGGATTTCTAAAGTCTACAGAGTGATTTAGGCCATTTGGAAAAATGGGCTGAAAGATGGCAGATGGAGTTTAATGCTGATACATGCGAGGTGCTACACCTTGGCAGGACAAATCAAAATAGGACGTACATGGTAAATGGTAGGGATGGTAGTTGAGGCAAGTTCATTGGCTATATTTAAGAGGGAGTTAGATGTGGCCTTTGTGGCTAAACGGATCAGGCGGTATGGAGAGAAGGCAGCTACAGGATACTGAATTGGATGATCTGCCATGATCATATTGAATGGCGGTCACATTGTAGTTGTACAAGATGTTGGTGAGTTTGCATTTAGAGTATTGCGTTCAGATCTGGGCACCGTGTTACAGGAAAGATGTCGTTGAGCTTGGAAAGGGCGCGGAGAAGATTTACGAGGATGTTGCCGGGACTCGAGGGGCCTGAGCTACAGGGAGAGGTTGGGGCAGGCTGGGACTCTATTCCTTGGAGCACAGGAGGATGAGGGGTGTTCTTATAGAAGTGTACAAAATCACCAGAGGAATAGATCGGGTAGACGCAAAAGTCTCTTGCCCAGAGTAGGGGAATCGAGGAACTGAGGACATGTGTTCAAGGTGAGTGAGGCGGGGGTGGCAAATATTGAATTGAAATCTGAGGGGTAACACAGAGGGAGGTGGATGTATGGAACGAGCTGCCGGAGGAAGTGGTTCAGGCTGTGATTATCACAACACTTGGACAGGTACATGGATAGGACAAGTTTGGAGGGATATGGGCCAAACGCTGGGGGGTGGTTCTTCTGTAGATGGTGCATGTTAGTCGGGGTGGGACTAGTGTAGATGGGGCATGTTGGTCGCGGTGGGACTAGTGTAGATGGGGCATGTTGGTTGAGGTGGGACTAGTGTAGATGGGGCAAGTTGGTCGGGGTGGGACTAGTGTAGATGGGGCATGTTGGTCGGGGTGGGACTAGTGTAGATGGGGCATGTTGTTCAGGGTGGGACTAGTTTAGATGGGGCATGTTGTTCAGGGTGGGACTAGTGTAGATGGGGCATGTTGGTCAGGGTGGGACTAGTGTAGATGGGGCATGTTGGTCGCGGTGGGACTGGTTTAGATGGGGCATGTTGGTCGAGGTGGGATTAGTGTAGATGGGGCATGTTGGTCGGGGTGGGACTAGTGTAGATGGGGCATGTTGGTCGGGGTGGGACTAGTGTAGATGGGGCATGTTGTTCAGGGTGGGACTAGTGTAGATGGGGCATGTTGGTCGGGGTGGGATTAGTGTAGATGGGGCATGTTGGTAAGGGTGGGACTAGTGAAGATGGGGCATGTTGGTCAGGGTGCGGCAAGTGTAGATAGGGCATGTTGATCGGGGTGGGACAAGTGTAGATGGGGCATGTTGGTCGGGGTGGGACTAGTGTAGATGGGGCATGTTGGTCGGGGTGGGACGTGTAGATGGGGCATGTTGGTCGGGATGGGACTAGTGTAGGTATGGGCATGTTGGTCGTAGTGGGACTAGTGTAGATGGGGCATGTTGGTCGGGGTGGGACTAGTGTAGATGGGGCATGTTGGTCGGGGTGGGACTAGTGTAGATGGGGCATGTTGGTCGGGGTAGGACTAGTGCAAATAGGGCATGTTGGTCGGGGTGGGCCTAGTGTAGATGGGGCATGTTGGTCGGGGTGAGACTAGTGTAGATGGCGCATGTTGGTCTGGGTGGGACTAGTGTAGATAGGGGTGAGACTAGTGTAGATGGGGCAGGACTACTGTAGATGGGGCATGTTGGTCGTGGTGGGACTAGTGTACATGGGGCATGTTGATGGGGGTGGGACTAGTGTAGATGCGGCATGTTTGTCGGGGTGGGACTAGTGTAGATGGGGCATGTTGGTTGGGGTGGGACTAGTATAGATGGGGCATGTTGGTTGCGGTGGGTCTAGTGTAGATGAGGCATGTTGGTCGGGGTGGGACTGATGTAGAGTGCGCATGTTGGTCGTGGTGGGACTAGTGTAGATGGGGCATGTTGGTCGGGGTGGGACTAGTGTAGATGGGCATGTTGGTCGGGGTGGGACTAGTGTAGATGCAGCATGTTGGTCGGGGTGGCACTAGTGTACATGGAGCATGTTGGTCGTGGTGGGACTAGTGTAGATGGGGTATGTTGATGGGGGTGGGACTAGTGTAGATGCGGCATGTTTGTCGGGGTGGGGCGAGTGTAGATGGGGCATGTTGGTCGGGGTGGGACTAGTGTAGGTATGGGCATGATGGTCGAGGTGGGACTAGTGTAGATGCGGCATGTTGGTTGGGGTGGGACTAGTGTAGATGGGGCATGTTGGTCGTAGTGGGACTAGTGTAGATGGGGCATGTTGGTCGGGGTGGGACTAGTGTAGATGGGGCAGGACTAGTGTAGATGGGGCATGTTGGTCGTGGTGGGACTAGTGTACATGGGGCATGTTGATGGGGGTGCGACTAATGTAGATGCGGCATGTTTGTCGGGGTGGGACTAGTGTAGATGGGGCATGTTGGTTGGGGTGGGATGAGTTTAGATGGGGCATGTTGGTCAGGGTGGGACTAGTGTAGGTATGGGCATGTTGGTCGAGGTGGGACTAGTGTAGATGGGGCATGTTGGTCGGAGTGGGACGTGTAGATGGGGCATGTTGGTCGGGGTGGGACTAGTGTAGATGGGGCATGTTGGTCGGGGTGGGACTAGTGTAGATGGGGCATGTTGGTCGGGGTAGGACTAGTGTAGATGGGGCATGTTGGTCGGGGTGGAAATAGTGTAGATGGGGAATGTTGGGCGGGGTGGGACTAGTGCTACTCGAAAAGCTAAAAGAAGATATGAGGTTGCTTTGGCAAGTAAGGTGAAAGTCAATCCAAAGGGTTTCTACAGCTATATTAATAGCAAAAGGATAACGAGGGATAAAATTGGTCCATTGGAGAGACAGAGTGGACAGCTATCTGCAGAGCCAAAAGAGATGGGGGAGATATTGAACAATTTTTTTTCTTCGGTATTCACCAAGGAGAAGGATATTGAATTATGTGAGGTAAGGGAAACTAGTAGAGTAGCTATGGATACTATGAGGTTCAAAGTAAAAGAAGTACTGACACTTTTGAAAAATATAAAAGTGGATAAGTCTCCAGGTCCTGACAGGATATTCCCTAGGACATTGAGGGAAGTTAGTGTAGAAATAGCCGGGGCTATGACAGAAATATTTCAAATGTCATTAGAAACGGGAATAGTCCCCGAGGATTGGCGTACTGCGCATGTTGTTCCATTGTTTAAAAACGGTTCTAAGAGTAAACCTAGCAATTATAGACCTGTTAGTTTGACTTCAGTGGTGGGCAAATTAATGGAAAAGATACTTAGAGACAATATATATAAGCATCTAGATAAACAGGGTCTGATTAGGAACAGTCAACATGGATTTGTGCCTGGAAGGTCATGTTTGACTAATCTTCTTGAATTTTTTGAAGAGGTTACTAGGGAAATTGACGAGGGTAAAGCAGTGGATGTTGTCTATATGGACTTTAGTAAGGCCTTTGACAAGGTTCCTCATGGAAGGTTGGTTAAGAAGGTTCAACTGTTGGGTATAAATGCAGGAATAGCAAGATGGATTCAACAGTGGCTGAATGGGAGAAGCCAGAGGGTAATGGTGGATGGCTGTTTATTGGGTTGGAGGCAGGTGACTAGTGGGGTGCCTCAGGGATCTGTGTTGGGTCCTTTGTTGTTTGTCATGTACATCAATGATCTGGATGAAGGTGTGGTAAATTGGATTAGTAAGTATGCAGATGATACCAAGATAGGGGGTGTTGTGGATAATGAAGAGGATTTCCAAAGTCTACAGAGTGATTTAGGCCATTTGGAAAAATGGGCTGAAAGATGGCAGATGGAGTTTAATGCTGATAAATGTGAGGTGCTACACCTTGGCAGGACAAATCAAAATAGGACGTACATGGTAAATGGTAGGGAATTGAAGAATACAGTTGAACAGAGGGATCTGGGTATAACCGTGCATAGTTCCTTGAAGGTGGAATCTCATATAGATAGGGTGGTAAAGAAAGCTTTTGGTATGCTAGCCTTTATAAATCAGAGCATTGAGTATAGAAGCTGGGATGTAATGTTAAAATTGTACAAGGAATTGGTGAGACCAAATCTGGAGTATGGGGTACAATTTTGGTCGCCAAATTATAGGAAGGATGTCAACAAAATAGAGAGAGTACAGAGGAGATTTACTAGAATGTTGCCTGGGTTTCAACAACTAAGTTACAGAGATAGGTTGAATAAGTTAGGTCTTTATTCTCTGGAGCGCAGAAGGTTAAGGGGGGACCTGATAGAGGTCTTTAAAATGATGAGAGGGATAGACAGAGTTGATGTGGACAAGCTTTTCCCTTTGAGAATAGGGAAGATTCAAACAAGAGGACATGACTTCAGAATTAAGGGACAGAAGTTTAGGGGTAATATGAGGGGGAACTTCTTTACGCAGAGAGTGGTGGCGGTGTGGAATGAGCTCCCAGTGGAAGTGATGGAGGCAGGTTCATCGGTATCATTTAAAAATAAATTGGATAGGCATATGGATGAGAAGGGAATGGAGGGTTATGGTACGAGTGCAGGCAGGTGGACTAAGGGGAAAAAAATTTGTTCGGCATGGACTTGTAGGGCCGAGATGGCCTGTTTCCGTGCTGTAATTGTTATATGGTTATATGGTTATAGTGTCGATGGGGCACGTTGGTCGGGATGGGACTAGTGTAGATGGGGCATGTTGGTCAGGGTGGGAGTAGTATAGATGGGGCATGTTGGTCAGGGTGGGACTAGTGTAGATGGGGCATGTTGGTTGCGGTGGGTCTAGTTTAGATGAGGCATGTTGGGCGGGGTGGGACTGATGTAGATGGGGCATGTTGATCGTGGTGGGACTAGTGTGCATGGGGTATGTTGATGGGGGTGGGACTAGTGTAGATGCGGCATGTTTGTCGGGGTGGGACTAGTGTAGATGGGGCATGTTGGTTGGGGTGGGACGAGTGTAGATGGGGCGTGTTTGTCGGGGTGGGACTAGTGTAGATGGGGCATGTTGGTTGGGGTGGGACTAGTATAGATGGGGCATGTTGGTTGTGGTTGGTCTAGTGTAGATGAGGCATGTTAGTCGGGGTGGGACTGATGTAGAGTGCGCATGTTGGTCGTGGTGGGACTAGTGTAGATGGGGCATGTTGGTCGGGGTGGGACTAGTGTAGATGGGCATGTTGGACGGGGTGGGACTAGTGTAGATGCAGCATGTTGGTCGGGGTGGCACTAGTGTACATGGGGCATGTTGGTCGTGGTGGGACTAGTGTAGATGGGGTATATTGATGGGGGTGGGACTAGTGTAGATGCGGCATGTTTGTCGGGGTGGGACGAGTGTAGATGGGGCATGTTGGTTTGGGTGGGACTAGTGTAGGTATGGGCATGATGGTCGAGGTGGGACTAGTGTAGATGCGGCATGTTGGTTGGGGTGGGACTAGTGTAGGTATGGGCATGTTGGTCATAGTGGGACTAGTGTAGATGGGGCATGTTGGTCGGGGTGGGACTAGTGTAGATGGGGCAGGACTAGTGTAGATGGGGCATGTTGGTCGTGGTGGGACTAGTGTACATGGGGCATGTTGATGGGGGTGGGACTAGTGTAGATGGGGCATGTTGGTTGCGGTGGGTCTAGTTTAGATGAGGCATGTTGGGCGGGGTGGGACTGATGTAGATGGGGAATGTTGATCGTGGTGGGACTAGTGTACATGGGGCATGTTGATGGGGGTGGGACTAGTGTAGATGCGGCATGTTTGTCGGGGTGGGACTAGTGTAGATGGGGCATGTTGGTTGGGGTGGGACGAGTGTAGATGGGGCATGTTTGTCGGGGTGGGACTAGTGTAGATGGGGCATGTTGGTTGGGGTGGGACTAGTATAGATGGGGCATGTTGGTTGTGGTGGGTCTAGTGTAGATGAGGCATGTTGGTCGGGGTGGGACTGATGTAGAGTGCGCATGTTGGTCGTGGTGGGACTAGTGTAGATGGGGCATGTTGGTCGGGGTGGGACTAGTGTAGATGGGCATGTTGGTCGGGGTGGGACTAGTGTAGATGCAGCATGTTGGTCGGGGTGGCACTAGTGTACATGGGGCATGTTGGTCGTGGTGGGACTAGTGTAGATGGGGTATGTTGATGGGGGTGGGACTAGTGTAGATGCGGCATGTTTGTCGGGGTGGGACGAGTGTAGATGGGGCATGTTGGTTGGGGTGGGAATAGTATAGATGGGGCATGTTGGTTGTGGTTGGTCAAGTGTAGATGAGGCATGTTAGTCGGGGTGGGACTGATGTAGAGTGCGCATGTTGGTCGTGGTGGGACTAGTGTAGATGGGGCATGTTGGTCGGGGTGGGACTAGTGTAGATGGGCATGTTGGACGGGGTGGGACTAGTGTAGATGCAGCATGTTGGTCGGGGTGGCACTAGTGTACATGGGGCATGTTGGTCGTGGTGGGACTAGTGTAGATGGGGTATATTGATGGGGGTGGGACTAGTGTAGATGCGGCATGTTTGTCGGGGTGGGACGAGTGTAGATGGGGCATGTTGGTTTGGGTGGGACTAGTGTAGGTATGGGCATGATGGTCGAGGTGGGACTAGTGTAGATGCGGCATGTTGGTTGTGGTGGGTCTAGTGTAGATGAGGCATGTTGGTCGGGGTGGGACTGATGTAGAGTGCGCATGTTGGTCGTGGTGGGACTAGTGTAGATGGGGCATGTTGGTCGGGGTGGGACTAGTGTAGATGGGCATGTTGGTCGGGGTGGGACTAGTGTAGATGCAGCATGTTGGTCGGGGTGGCACTAGTGTACATGGGGCATGTTGGTCGTGGTGGGACTAGTGTAGATGGGGTATGTTGATGGGGGTGGGACTAGTGTAGATGCGGCATGTTTGTCGGGGTGGGACGAGTGTAGATGGGGCATGTTGGTTGGGGTGGGAATAGTATAGATGGGGCATGTTGGTTGTGGTTGGTCAAGTGTAGATGAGGCATGTTAGTCGGGGTGGGACTGATGTAGAGTGCGCATGTTGGTCGTGGTGGGACTAGTGTAGATGGGGCATGTTGGTCGGGGTGGGACTAGTGTAGATGGGCATGTTGGACGGGGTGGGACTAGTGTAGATGCAGCATGTTGGTCGGGGTGGCACTAGTGTACATGGGGCATGTTGGTCGTGGTGGGACTAGTGTAGATGGGGTATATTGATGGGGGTGGGACTAGTGTAGATGCGGCATGTTTGTCGGGGTGGGACGAGTGTAGATGGGGCATGTTGGTTTGGGTGGGACTAGTGTAGGTATGGGCATGATGGTCGAGGTGGGACTAGTGTAGATGCGGCATGTTGGTTGGGGTGGGACTAGTGTAGGTATGGGCATGTTGGTCATAGTGGGACTGATGTAGAGTGCGCATGTTGGTCGTGGTGGGACTAGTGTAGATGGGGCATGTTGGTCGGGGTGGGACTAGTGTAGATGGGCATGTTGGTCGGGGTGGGACTAGTGTAGATGCAGCATGTTGGTCGGGGTGGCACTAGTGTACATGGGGCATGTTGGTCGTGGTGGGACTAGTGTAGATGGGGTATGTTGATGGGGGTGGGACTAGTGTAGATGCGGCATGTTTGTCGGGGTGGGACGAGTGTAGATGGGGCATGTTGGTCGGGGTGGGACTAGTGTAGGTATGGGCATGATCGTCGATGTGGGACTAGTGTAGATGCGGCATGTTGGTTGGGGTGGGACTAGTGTAGGTATGGGCATGTTGGTCATAGTGGGACTAGTGTAGATGGGGCATGTTGGTCGGGGTGGGACTAGTGTAGATGGGGCATGTTGGTCGTGGTGGCACTAGTGTAC
The DNA here is from genome assembly GCA_036785375.1 of Leucoraja ocellata. Lineage (NCBI taxonomy): Eukaryota > Metazoa > Chordata > Chondrichthyes > Rajiformes > Rajidae > Leucoraja > Leucoraja ocellata. The sequence continues at coordinate 23,908 of JAWMAR010000800.1, read as the reverse complement.
ATGGGGCATGTTGATGGGGGTGGGACTAGTGTAGATGCGGCATGTTTGTCGGGGTGGGACTAGTGTAGATGGGGCATGTTGGTAGGGGTGGGACGAGTGTAGATGGGGCATGTTGTTCAGGGTGGGACTAGTGTAGGTATGGGCATGTTGGTCGAGGTGGGACTAGTGTAGATGGGGCATGTTGGTCGGAGTGGGACTAGTGTAGATGGGGCATGTTGGTCGGGGTGGGACTAGTGTAGATGGGGCATGTTGGTCGGGGTGGGACTAGTGTAGATGGGGCATGTTGGTCGGGGTAGGACTAGTGTAGATGGGGCATGTTGGTCGGGGTGGGACTAGTGTAGATGGGGCATGTTGGTCGGGGTGGGACTAGTGCCGATGGGGCACGTTGGTCGGGATGGGACTAGTGTAGATGGGGCATGTTGGTCAGGGTGGGAGTAGTATAGATGGTGCATGTTGGTCAGGGTGGGACTAGTGTAGATGGGGCATGTTGGTTGCGGTGGGTCTAGTGTAGATGAGGCATGTTGGGCGGGGTGGGACTGATGTAGATGGGGCATGTTGATCGTGGTGGGACTAGTGTACATGGGGCATGTTGATGGGGGTGGGACTAGTGTAGATGCGGCATGTTTGTCGGGCTGGGACTAGTGTAGATGGGGCATGTTGGTTGGGGTGGGACGAGTGTAGATGGGGCATGTTAGTTGGGGTTGGACGTGTAGGTATGGGCAAGTTGGTCGAGGTGGGACTAGTGTAGATGGGGCATGTTGGTCGGGGTGGGACTAGTGTAGATGGGGCAGGACTAGTGTAGATGGGGCATGTTGGTCGTGGTGGGACTAGTGTACATGGGGCATGTTGATGGGGGTGGGACTAATGTAGATGCGGCATGTTTGTCGGGGTGGGACTAGTGTAGACGGGGCATGTTGGTTGGGGTGGGACGAGTTTAGATGGGGCATGTTGGTCAGGGTGGGACTAGTGTAGATGGGGCATGTTGGTTGCGGTGCGTCTAGTTTAGATGAGGCATGTTGGGCGGGGTGGGACTGATGTAGATGGGGAATGTTGATCGTGGTGGGACTAGTGTACATGGGGCATGTTGATGGGGGTGGGACTAGTGTAGATGCGGCATGTTTGTCGGGGTGGGACTAGTGTAGATGGGGCATGTTGGTTGGGGTGGGACGAGTGTAGATGGGGCATGTTTGTCAGGGTGGGACTAGTGTAGATGGGGCATGTTGGTTGGGGTGGGACTAGTATAGATGGGGCATGTTGGTTGTGGTGGGTCTAGTGTAGATGAGGCATGTTGGTCGGGGTGGGACTGATGTAGAGTGCGCATGTTGGTCGTGGTGGGACTAGTGTAGATGGGGCATGTTGGTCGGGGTGGGACTAGTGTAGATGGGCATGTTGGTCGGGGTGGGACTAGTGTAGATGCAGCATGTTGGTCGGGGTGGCACTAGTGTACATGGGGCATGTTGGTCGTGGTGGGACTAGTGTAGATGGGGTATGTTGATGGGGGTGGGACTAGTGTAGATGCGGCATGTTTGTCGGGGTGGGACGAGTGTAGATGGGGCATGTTGGTCGGGGTGGGACTAGTGTAGGTATGGGCATGATCGTCGATGTGGGACTAGTGTAGATGCGGCATGTTGGTTGGGGTGGGACTAGTGTAGGTATGGGCATGTTGGTCATAGTGGGACTAGTGTAGATGGGGCATGTTGGTCGGGGTGGGACTAGTGTAGATGGGGCATGTTGGTCGTGGTGGCACTAGTGTACATGGGGCATGTTGATGGGGGTGGGACTAGTGTAGATGCGGCATGTTTGTCGGGGTGGGACTAGTGTAGATGGGGCATGTTGGTAGGGGTGGGACGAGTGTAGATGGGGCATGTTGTTCAGGGTGGGACTAGTGTAGGTATGGGCATGTTGGTCGAGGTGGGACTAGTGTAGATGGGGCATGTTGGTCGGAGTGGGACTAGTGTAGATGGGGCATGTTGGTCGGGGTGGGACTAGTGTAGATGGGGCATGTTGGTCGGGGTGGGACTAGTGTAGATGGGGCATGTTGGTCGGGGTAGGACTAGTGTAGATGGGGCATGTTGGTCGGGGTGGGACTAGTGTAGATGGGGCATGTTGGTCGGGGTGGGACTAGTGCCGATGGGGCACGTTGGTCGGGATGGGACTAGTGTAGATGGGGCATGTTGGTCAGGGTGGGAGTAGTATAGATGGTGCATGTTGGTCAGGGTGGGACTAGTGTAGATGGGGCATGTTGGTTGCGGTGGGTCTAGTGTAGATGAGGCATGTTGGGCGGGGTGGGACTGATGTAGATGGGGCATGTTGATCGTGGTGGGACTAGTGTACATGGGGCATGTTGATGGGGGTGGGACTAGTGTAGATGCGGCATGTTTGTCGGGCTGGGACTAGTGTAGATGGGGCATGTTGGTTGGGGTGGGACGAGTGTAGATGGGGCATGTTAGTTGGGGTTGGACGTGTAGGTATGGGCAAGTTGGTCGAGGTGGGACTAGTGTAGATGGGGCATGTTGGTCGGGGTGGGACTAGTGTAGATGGGGCAGGACTAGTGTAGATGGGGCATGTTGGTCGTGGTGGGACTAGTGTACATGGGGCATGTTGATGGGGGTGGGACTAATGTAGATGCGGCATGTTTGTCGGGGTGGGACTAGTGTAGACGGGGCATGTTGGTTGGGGTGGGACGAGTTTAGATGGGGCATGTTGGTCAGGGTGGGACTAGTGTAGATGGGGCATGTTGGTTGCGGTGCGTCTAGTTTAGATGAGGCATGTTGGGCGGGGTGGGACTGATGTAGATGGGGAATGTTGATCGTGGTGGGACTAGTGTACATGGGGCATGTTGATGGGGGTGGGACTAGTGTAGATGCGGCATGTTTGTCGGGGTGGGACTAGTGTAGATGGGGCATGTTGGTTGGGGTGGGACGAGTGTAGATGGGGCATGTTTGTCGGGGTGGGACTAGTGTAGATGGGGCATGTTGGTTGGGGTGGGACTAGTATAGATGGGGCATGTTGGTTGTGGTGGGTCTAGTGTAGATGAGGCATGTTGGTCGGGGTGGGACTGATGTAGAGTGCGCATGTTGGTCGTGGTGGGACTAGTGTAGATGGGGCATGTTGGTCGGGGTGGGACTAGTGTAGATGGGCATGTTGGTCGGGGTGGGACTAGTGTAGATGCAGCATGTTGGTCGGGGTGGCACTAGTGTACATGGGGCATGTTGGTCGTGGTGGGACTAGTGTAGATGAGGTATGTTGATGGGGGTGGGACTAGTGTAGATGCGGCATGTTTGTCGGGGTGGGACGAGTGTAGATGGGGCATGTTGGTCGGGGTGGGACTAGTGTAGGTATGGGCATGATGGTCGATGTGGGACTAGTGTAGATGCGGCATGTTGGTTGGGGTGGGACTAGTGTAGGTATGGGCATGTTGGTCATAGTGGGACTAGTGTAGATGAGGCATGTTGGTCGGGGTGCGACTGATGTAGAGTGCGCATGTTGGTCGTGGTGGGACTAGTGTAGATGGGGCATGTTGGTCGGGGTGGGACTAGTGTAGATGGGCATGTTGGTCGGGGTGGGACTAGTGTAGATGCAGCATGTTGGTCGGGGTGGCACTAGTGTACATGGGGCATGTTGGTCGTGGTGGGACTAGTGTAGATGGGGTATGTTGATGGGGGTGGGACTAGTGTAGATGCGGCATGTTTGTCGGGGTGGGACGAGTGTAGATGGGGCATGTTGGTTGGGGTGGGAATAGTATAGATGGGGCATGTTGGTTGTGGTTGGTCAAGTGTAGATGAGGCATGTTAGTCGGGGTGGGACTGATGTAGAGTGCGCATGTTGGTCGTGGTGGGACTAGTGTAGATGGGGCATGTTGGTCGGGGTGGGACTAGTGTAGATGGGCATGTTGGACGGGGTGGGACTAGTGTAGATGCAGCATGTTGGTCGGGGTGGCACTAGTGTACATGGGGCATGTTGGTCGTGGTGGGACTAGTGTAGATGGGGTATATTGATGGGGGTGGGACTAGTGTAGATGCGGCATGTTTGTCGGGGTGGGACGAGTGTAGATGGGGCATGTTGGTTTGGGTGGGACTAGTGTAGGTATGGGCATGATGGTCGAGGTGGGACTAGTGTAGATGCGGCATGTTGGTTGGGGTGGGACTAGTGTAGGTATGGGCATGTTGGTCATAGTGGGACTGATGTAGAGTGCGCATGTTGGTCGTGGTGGGACTAGTGTAGATGGGGCATGTTGGTCGGGGTGGGACTAGTGTAGATGGGCATGTTGGTCGGGGTGGGACTAGTGTAGATGCAGCATGTTGGTCGGGGTGGCACTAGTGTACATGGGGCATGTTGGTCGTGGTGGGACTAGTGTAGATGGGGTATGTTGATGGGGGTGGGACTAGTGTAGATGCGGCATGTTTGTCGGGGTGGGACGAGTGTAGATGGGGCATGTTGGTCGGGGTGGGACTAGTGTAGGTATGGGCATGATGGTCGATGTGGGACTAGTGTAGATGCGGCATGTTGGTTGGGGTGGGACTAGTGTAGGTATGGGCATGTTGGTCATAGTGGGACTAGTGTAGATGGGGCATGTTGGTCGGGGTGGGACTAGTGTAGATGGGGCATGTTGGTCGTGGTGGCACTAGTGTACATGGGGCATGTTGATGGGGGTGGGACTAGTGTAGATGCGGCATGTTTGTCGGGGTGGGACTAGTGTAGATGGGGCATGTTGGTAGGGGTGGGACGAGTGTAGATGGGGCATGTTGTTCAGGGTGGGACTAGTGTAGGTATGGGCATGTTGGTCGAGGTGGGACTAGTGTAGATGGGGCATGTTGGTCGGAGTGGGACTAGTGTAGATGGGGCATGTTGGTCGGGGTGGGACTAGTGTAGATGGGGCATGTTGGTCGGGGTGGGACTAGTGTAGATGGGGCATGTTGGTCGGGGTAGGACTAGTGTAGATGGGGCATGTTGGTCGGGGTGGGACTAGTGTAGATGGGGCATGTTGGTCGGGGTGGGACTAGTGCCGATGGGGCACGTTGGTCGGGATGGGACTAGTGTAGATGGGGCATGTTGGTCAGGGTGGGAGTAGTATAGATGGTGCATGTTGGTCAGGGTGGGACTAGTGTAGATGGGGCATGTTGGTTGCGGTGGGTCTAGTGTAGATGAGGCATGTTGGGCGGGGTGGGACTGATGTAGATGGGGCATGTTGATCGTGGTGGGACTAGTGTACATGGGGCATGTTGATGGGGGTGGGACTAGTGTAGATGCGGCATGTTTGTCGGGCTGGGACTAGTGTAGATGGGGCATGTTGGTTGGGGTGGGACGAGTGTAGATGGGGCATGTTAGTTGGGGTTGGACGTGTAGGTATGGGCAAGTTGGTCGAGGTGGGACTAGTGTAGATGGGGCATGTTGGTCGGGGTGGGACTAGTGTAGGTATGGGCATGATGGTCGATGTGGGACTAGTGTAGATGCGGCATGTTGGTTGGGGTGGGACTAGTGTAGGTATGGGCATGTTGGTCATAGTGGGACTAGTGTAGATGGGGCATGTTGGTCGTGGTGGGACTAGTGTACATGGGGCATGTTGATGGGGGTGGGACTAGTGTAGATGCGGCATGTTTGTCGGGGTGGGACTAGTGTAGATGGGGCATGTTGGTAGGGGTGGGACGAGTGTAGATGGGGCATGTTGGTCAGGGTGGGACTAGTGTAGGTATGGGCATGTTGGTCGAGGTGGGACTAGTGTAGATGGGGCATGTTGGTCGGAGTGGGACTAGTGTAGATGGGGCATGTTGGTCGGGGTGGGACTAGTGTAGATGGGGCATGTTGGTCGGGGTGGGACTAGTGTAGATGGGGCATGTTGGTCGGGGTAGGACTAGTGTAGATGGGGCATGTTGGTCGGGGTGGGACTAGTGTAGATGGGGCATGTTGGTCGGGGTGGGACTAGTGTCGATGGGGCACGTTGGTCGGGATGGGACTAGTGTAGATGGGGCATGTTGGTCAGGGTGGGAGTAGTATAGATGGTGCATGTTGGTCAGGGTGGGACTAGTGTAGATGGGGCATGTTGGTTGCGGTGGGTCTAGTGTAGATGAGGCATGTTGGGCGGGGTGGGACTGATGTAGATGGGGCATGTTGATCGTGGTGGGACTAGTGTACATGGGGCATGTTGATGGGGGTGGGACTAGTGTAGATGCGGCATGTTTGTCGGGCTGGGACTAGTGTAGATGGGGCATGTTGGTTGGGGTGGGACGAGTGTAGATGGGGCATGTTAGTTGGGGTTGGACGTGTAGGTATGGGCAAGTTGGTCGAGGTGGGACTAGTGTAGATGGGGCATGTTGGTCGTAGTGGGACTAGTGTAGATGGGGCATGTTGGTCGGAGTGGGACTAGTGTAGATGGGGCATGTTGGTCGCGGTGGGACTGGTGTAGATGGGGCATGTTGGTCGAGGTGGGACTAGTGTAGATGGGGCATGTTGGTCGGGGTGGGACTAGTGTAGATGGGGCATGTTGGTCGGGGTGGGATTAGTGTAGATGGGGCATGTTGGTCGGGGTGGGACTAGTGTAGATGGAGCATGTTGGTCGGGTTGGGACTAGTGTAGATGGGGCGGGACTAGTGTAGATGGGGCATGTTGGTCGTGGTGGGACTGATGTAGCGTGCGCATGTTGGTCGTAGTGGGACTAGTGTAGATGGGGCATGTTGCTTGCGCTGGGTCTAGTGTAGATGAGGCATGTTGGTCGGGGTGGGACTGATGTAGAGTGCGCATGTTGGTCGTGGTGGGACTAGTGTAGATGGGGCATGTTGGTCGGGGTGGCACTAGTGTACATGGGGCATGTTGGTCATGGTGGGACTAGTGTAGATGGGCATGTTGGTCGGGGTGGGACTAGTGTAGATGCAGCATGTTGGTCGGGGTGGCACTAGTGTACATGGGGCATGTTGGTCGTGGTGGGACTAGTGTAGATGGGGTATGTTGATGGGGGTGGGACTAGTGTAGATGCGGCATGTTTGTCGGAGTGGGATGAGTGTAGATGGGGCATGTTGGTAGGGGTGGGACTAGTGTAGGTATGGGCATGTTGGTCGTAGTGGGACTAGTGTACATGGGGCATGTTGATGGGGGTGCGACTAATGTAGATGCGGCATGTTTGTCGGGGTGGGACTAGTGTAGATGGGGCATGTTGGTTGGGGTGGGACGAGTTTAGATGGGGCATGTTGGTCAGGGTGGGACTAGTGTAGATGGGGCATGTTGGTTGCGGTGGGTCTAGTTTAGATGAGGCATGTTGGGCAGGGTGGGACTGATGTAGATGGGGCATGTTGATCGTGGTGGGACTAGTGTACATGGGGCATGTTGATGGGGGTGGGACTAGTGTAGATGCGGCATGTTTGTCGGGGTGGGTCTAGTGTAGATGGGGCATGTTGGTTGGGGTGGGACGAGTGTAGATGGGGCATGTTAGTTGGGGTTGGACGTGTAGGTATGGGCATGTTGGTCGAGATGGGACTAGTGTAGATGGGGCATGTTGGTCAGAGTGGGACTAGTGTAGATGGAGCATGTTGGTCGGAGTGGGACTAGTGTAGATGGGGCATGTTGGTCGAGGTGGGACTAGTGTAGATGGGGCATGTTGGTCGGGGTGGGACTAGTGTAGATGGGGCATGTTGGTCGGGGTGGGACTAGTGTAGATGGTGCATGTTGGTCGCGGTGGGACTGGTGTAGGTGGGGCATGTTGGTCGAGGTGGGACTAGTGTAGATGGGGCATGTTGGTCGGGGTGGGACTAGTGTAGATGGGGCATGTTGGTCGGGGTGGGACTAGTGTAGATGGGGCATGTTGTTCAGGGTGGGACTAGTGTAGATGGGGCATGTTGGTCGGGGTGGGATTAGTGTAGATGGGGCATGTTGGTAAGGGTGGGACTAGTGAAGATGGGGCATGTTGGTCAGGGTGCGACAAGTGTAGATAGGGCATGTTGATCGGGGTGGGACAAGTGTAGATGGGGCATGTTGGTCGGGGTGGGACTAGTGTAGATGCGGCATGTTTGTCGGGGTGGGACTAGTGTAGATGGGGCATGTTGGTTGGGGTGGGACGAGTGTAGATGGGGCATGTAGGTTGGCGTTGGACGTGTAGGTATGGGCAAGTTGGTCGAGGTGGGACTAGTGTAGATGGGGCATGTTGGTCGGAGTGGGACTAGTGTAGATGGGGCATGTTGGTCGGAGTGGGACTAGTGTAGATGGGGCATGTTGGTCGCGGTGGGACTGGTGTAGATGGGGCATGTTGGTCGAGGTGGGACTAGTGTAGATGGGGCATGTTGGTCAGGGTGGGACTAGTGTAGATGGGGCATGTTGGTCGGGGTGGGACTAGTGTAGATGGAGCATGTTGTTCAGGGTGGGACTAGTGTAGATGGGGCATGTTGGTCGGGGTGGGGTTAGTGTAGATGGGGCATGTTGATCGGGGTGGGACTAGTGTAGATGGGGCATGTTGGTCGGGGTGGGACTAGTATAGATGGGGCATGTTGGTCGGGGTAGGACTAGTGTAGATGGGGCATGTTGGTCGGGGTGGGACTAGTGTAGATGGGGCATGTTGGTTAGGGTGGGACTAGTGTCGATGGGGCACCTTGGTCGGGATGTGACTAGTGTAGATGGGGCATGTTGGTCAGGGTGGGAGCAGTATAGATGGGGCATGTTGGTCAGGGTGGGACTAGTGTAGATTGGGCATGTTGGTTGCGGTGGGTCTAGTGTAGATGAGGCATGTTGGGCTGCGTGGGACTAGTGTAGATGGGGCATGTTGGTCGGTGTAGGACTAGTGTAGATGGGGCATGTTGGTCGCGGTGGGACTGGTGTAAATGGGGCATGTTGGTCGAGGTGGGACTAGTGTAGATGGGGCATGTTGGTCGGGGTGGCACTAGTGTAGATGGGGCATGTTATTCGGGGTGGGACTAGTGTAGATGGGCATGTTGGTCGGGGTGGGACTAGTGTAGATGCAGCATGTTGGTCGGGGTGGCACTAGTGTACATGGGGCATGTTGGTCGTGGTGGGACTAGTGTAGATGGGGTATGTTGATGGGGGTGGGACTAGGGTAGATGCGGCATGTTTGTCGGTGTGGGACGAGTGTAGATGGGGCATGTTGGTCGGGGTGGGACTAGTTTAGATGCGTCATGTTGGTTGGGGTGGGACTAGTGTAGGTATGGGCATGTTGGTCGTAGTGGGACTAGTGTAGATGGGGCATGTTGGTCGTGGTGGGACTAGTGTAGATGGTGCGGGACTAGTGTAGATGGGCCATGTTGGTCGTGGTGGGACTAGGGTACATGGGGCATGGGACATTTTCACACAGAGAGTGGTGAATCTCTGGAATTCTCTGCCATAGAGGGTAGTTGAGGCCAGTTCATTGGCTATATTTAAGAGGGAGTTAGATGTGGCCCTTGTGGCTAAGGGGATCAGGGGGTATGGAGAGAAGGCAGGTACGGGATACTGAGTTGGATGATCAGCCATGATCATATTGAATGGCGGTGCAGGCTCGAAGGGCCGAATGGCCTACTCCTGCACCTAATTTCTATGTTTCTATGTTTCTATGTTGATGGGCGTGGGACTAGTGTAGATGCAGCATGTTTGTCGGGGTGGGACTAGTGTAGCTGTGGCATGTTGGTTGGGGTGGGACGAGTGTAGATGGGGCATGTTGGTTGGGGTTGGACTAGTGAAGGTATGGGCATGTTGGTCGAGGTAGGATTAGTGTAGATGGGGCATGTTGGTCGGAGTGGGACTAGTGTAGATGGGGCATGTTGGTCGGAGTGGGACTAGTGGAGATGGGGCATGTTGGTCGGTGTAGGACTAGTGTAGATGGGGCATGTTGGTCGCGGTGGGACTGGTGTAGATGGGGCATGTTGGTCGAGGTGGGACTAGTGTAGATGGGGCATGTTGGTCGGGGTGGGACTAGTGTAGATGGGGCATGTTGGTCGGGGTGGGGCTAGTGTAGATGGGGCATGTTGGTCAGGGTGGGAGTCGTAGAGATGGGGCATGTTGGTCAGGGTGGGACTAGTGTAGATGGGGCATGTTGGTTGCGGTGGGTCTAGTGTAGATGAGGCATGTTGGGCGGGGTGGGACTTATGTAGTTGGGGCATGTTGATCGTGGTGGGACTCGTGTACATGGGGCATGTTGATGGGGGTGGGACTAGTGTAGATGCGGCATGTTTGTCGGGGTGGGACTAGTGTAGATGTGGCATGTTGGTTGGGGTGGGACGAGTGTAGATGGGGCATGTTGGTTGGGGTTGGACTAGTGTAGGTATGGGCATGTTGGTCGAGGTAGTATTAGTGTAGATGGGGCATGTTGGTCGGAGTGGGACTAGTGTAGATGGGGCATGTTGGTCGGAGTGGGACTAGTGGAGATGGGGCATGTTGGTCGGTGTAGGACTAGTGTAGATGGGGCATGTTGGTCGGGGCGGTGCCTGTGTAGATGGGGCATGTTGGTCGGGGTGGGACTAGTGTAGATGGGGCATGTGGTTCAGGGTGGGACTAGTGTAGATGGGGCATGTTCGTCGGGATGGGACTAGTGTAGATGGGGCATGTTGGTCGGGTGCGACTAGTGTAGATGGGGCATGTTGGTCGGGGTAGGACTAGTGCAAATAGGGCATGTTGGTCGGGGTGGCACTAGTGTAGATGGGGCATGTTGCTCGGGGTGGGACTAGTATAGTTGGGGCATGTTGGTTGGGGTGGGTCTATTGTAGATGGGGCATGTTGGTCTATGTGGTACTAGTGTAAATGGGACATGTTGGTTGGGGTGGGACTAGTGTCGATGGGGCATGTTGGTTGCGGTGAGTCTCGTGTAGATGGGGCATGTTGGTCCGCGTGGAACTAGTGTAGATGGGGCATGTTGATCAGGGTGGGACTAGTATAGATGGGGCATGTTGGTCAGGGTGGGACTAGTGTAGGTATGGGCATGTTGGCCGGGGTGGGACTAGTGTAGATGGGGCGTGTTGGTTGCGGTGGGTCTAGTGTAGATGGGGCATGTTGGTCGGGGTAGGACTGATGTAGATGGGGCATGTTGGTCGGGGTAGGACTAGTGCAAATAGGGCATGTTGGTCGGGGTGGCACTAGTGTAGATGGGGCATGTTGCTCGGGGTGGGACTAGTATAGTTGGGGCATGTTGTTTGGGGTGGGTCTAGTGTAGATGGGGCATGTTGGTCTATGTGGGACTGATGTAGATGGGGCATGTTGGTCTTGGTGGGACTAGTATAGATGGGGCATGTTGGTCGGGGTGGGATTAGTGTAGATGGGGCATGTTGGTAAGGGTGGGACTAGTGAAGATGGGGCATGTTGGTCGGGGTGGGACAAGTGTAGATGGGGCATGTTGGTCAGGGTGGGACAAGTGTAGATGGGGCATGTTGGTCGGGGTGAGACTAGTGTAGATGGGGCATGTTGGTCGGGGTGGGACTAGTGTAGATGGGGCATGTTGGTCGGGGTGGGACTAGTGTAGGTATGGGCATGTTGGTCGTGTTGGGACTAGTGTAGATGGGGCATGTTCGTCGGGATGGGACTAGTGTAGATGGGGCATGTTGGTCGGGTGCGACTAGTGTAGATGGGGCATGTTGGTCGGGGTAGGACTAGTGCAAATAGGGCATGTTGGTCGGGGTGGCACTAGTGTAGATGGGGCATGTTGCTCGGGGTGGGACTAGTATAGTTGGGGCATGTTGGTTGGGGTGGGTCTATTGTAGATGGGGCATGTTGGTCTATGTGGTACTAGTGTAAATGGGACATGTTGGTTGGGGTGGGACTAGTGTCGATGGGGCATGTTGGTTGCGGTGAGTCTAGTGTAGATGGGGCATGTTGGTCCGCGTGGAACTAGTGTAGATGGGGCATTTTGGTCAGGGTGGGACTAGTATAGATGGGGCATGTTGGTCAGGGTGGGACTAGTGTAGGTATGGGCATGTTGGCCGGGGTGGGACTAGTGTAGATGGGGCGTGTTGGTTGCGGTGGGTCTAGTGTAGATGGGGCATGTTGGTCGGGGTGGGACTGATGTAGATGGGGCATGTTGGTCGGGGTAGGACTAGTGCAAATAGGGCATGTTGGTCGAGGTGGCACTAGTGTAGATGGGGCATGTTGCTCGGGGTGGGACTAGTATCGTTGGGGCATGTTGTTTGGGGTGGGTCTAGTGTAGATGGGGCATGTTGGTCTATGTGGGACTGATGTAGATGGGGCATGTTGGTCTTGGTGGGACTAGTATAGATGGGGTATGTTGATGGGAGTGGGACTCATGTAGATGGGGCATGTTGGTCGGGGTAGGACTAGTGCAAATAGGGGATGTTGGTCGGGGTGGGACTAGTGTAGATGGGGCATGGTTCTCGGGGTGGGACTAGTGCAAATGGGGCATGTTGGTCGGGGTGGGACCAGCGTAGATGGGGCATGTTGTTTGGTGTGGGACCAGTGTAGTTGGGGCATGTTGGTCGGGGTGGGATTAGTGTAGATGGGACATGTTGGTTGGGGTGGGACTAGTGTAGATGGGACATGTTGGTCTATGTGGGACTAGTGTAGATGGGGCATGTTGGTCGGGTGGGACTAGTATAGATGGGGTATGTTGATAGGGGTGGGACTCGTGTCGATGGGGCATGTTGGTCGTGGTACGACTAGTGTAGATGGGGCATGTTGGTTGCAGTGGGTCTAGTGTAGATGGGCATGTTGGTCGGGGTGGGACTGATGTAGATGGGACATGTTGGTCGGGGTGGGACTAGTGTAGTTGGGGCATGTTGGTCGGGGTGGGATTAGTGTAGATGGGACATGTTGGTCGGGGTGGGACTAGTGTAGATGGGGCATGTTGGTTGGGGTGGCACTAGTGTAGGTGGGGCATGTTGGTAGGGGGCATGTTGGTCGGGGTGGGCAAGTTGGGCAGAGGGGCTAACGTACTAAACACAGAGGAGAGGAAAGAGAAATGATCTGCAAATTGAAACGCCGTTGGCCAGGAGAGATATTTATAAGGCCACGTTCTTTGTAAGAACCGCAATGGAATGGAATAAACGAGACAACAATGTTGTCTAAATGTTTAAAAAGGAACTGCAGATGCTGGAAAATCGAAGGTAGACACAAAATGCTGGAGTAACACAGCGGGTGAAGCAGCATCTATGGAGCGAAGGAATAGGTGACGATTCGGGTCGAGACCCTTCTTCAGACTCAAGAACCATTTCCTTCACTCCATAGATGCTGCCTGGCACGCTCAGATTCTCCAGCATTTTTGTCTAACAACAAGTCAAATCACCTTCACGGGACAATAGACAACAGGTGCAGGAGGAGGCCATTTGGCCCTTCGTGCTTGCAACGCCATTCAATAGGGTCACAGTTTAAGGATAATAGGGAAATCCTTTAGGACCGAGATGAGGAAAACATTTTTCACACATGAGAGAGGTGAATCTCTGGAATTCTCTGCCACAGAAGGTAGTTGAGGCCAGTTCATTGGCTTTATTTAAGAGGGAGTTGGATGTGGCCCTTGTGGCTAAAGGGATCAGGGGGTATGGAGAGAAGGCAGGTATGGGATACTGAGTTGGATGATCAGCCATGATCATATTGAATGGCTCGGGGCCGAATGGCCTACTCCTGCATCTATTGTCTATGTCTATGTCTAACGTGACCATGGCTGATCATCCCCAATCAGTACCCCGTTCCTGCCTTCTCCCCATATCCCCTGACTCCGCTATCTTTAAGAGCCCTATCTAGCTCTCTCTTTAAAAAAAACATCCAGAGAACCAGGCTCCACCACCTTCTGAGGCAGAGAATTCCACAGATTCACACCTCTCTGGGTGGACAAGTTTCTCCTCATCTCAGTCCTAAATGGCCACAGATTCACAACTCTATAGATGGACAAGTTTCTCCTCTCTCTCTCTCTCAACAGGAAGGAACCGCAGATGCAGCCGTCACGGCAAAATGTCAAATGATTCTGGAAATGCCGATGCGAGAGTGTATCTTTGGTCCCGCCATCCCGGGAATAAACCTGGTGAACCTACGCTGGGCTCCCTCAATAGCAAGAATGTCCTTCCACAAAATAGGCGACCAATACTGTACACAAAACTCCAGATGTGGTCTCACCAGGGCCCTGTACAACTGCAGAAGGACCTGTTTGCTCCTAGACTCAACTCCTCTTGTTATGAAGGCCAACAGGACAAAACTGTGCACAATACTCCAGGTGCAGCAATGTTACAAAATTTTGAGATTTTAAAAATCAAGTCTGCAATTTATCCCATCAGATAAAGCATAAAAAGAAGTTTAATTTGACACCTAATTCACTTTCATATCTCAAGTATTTAATAAGTTATGGCCATTTTCATACTCGGAAATTAGCATCTTGTTCCCGATTGATTTTCTATGGACATAACAAAAAAGCTGTGATCGAGGACAGTCAAAAGCCCATAACTTTCTTAAAAATTAAGAAAACTGAATGAAAATTTCAGTTATCATAGATTGAAGCATTCTGAAACAAATATAAAACAATCTTACTTGGATGACCTGAAATTGAAGCATATAATTAGTTAGTTACCCAATTGTAGCTAATTTCAAACTTCAATTACTAGATCTAAACATCTATCCATTTCTTAATGAATGATTAACATTTTTAAATAACCTAAGTGTCCAAATAATATTCACACAATAATTCACAATAAAACATGATTTTTAAATCTCATTGACATTAATTTATAGGCCAAATGGAAGGAATTTAGTGATCAATCGCTGTAAATTAAAGTCCATTTAAATCAGCTTTCTACTGGGTTCCTGTGAACGCGCTGGTTTAGAACGTTCACATTGCGGCGGATTTGTACCTCAAATGCCCAGAAAAATACTGCGGGATATAATGGGCCCTAAATTAGCTACTCGCAATAGCAAACTTTGTATAAAGGGATCTTAAGAAGTCCTTTTTAATGTAAAAATAATCAACCTACCTTCTGTTGTCCCCTGTATGAGATCCTGCCGGTTGCCGGTTGTCGCGGGTTTAGAGGTTAATTTTTTAACTATTATAACAATTAGATAAAGCATTTAAAAGTAATAATAGCTAAAGCGACGGAATCTTCCATCGATTTTTCGTTAATAATTAACTAGGCTGAACATCTGCGATTGGAGCAGCCTAGGGGAAATCACGTTTTAAAACCCGGCCCCCCTCTAAACGGTGCCAAAGCGCGCGCGCTCTCTCTCTCTCTCTCTCTCTCTCTCTCTCGCCGGTGACGTTGCAACGGGGTGGAGCCAGTGGGCTGTCCGCGACGTCATTTCCGGGCTGATGCCCCTCTCTAGAATCTTTCAGCGGGGCGGCCTCACCCCGGAAATGACGTCGCCGGCCCCGTTGCCCCGCAGGCTGCGGGGCAGCTCACTCAGCCCGGAAATTACGCATCTGCCGCGGCCCCAAGATGGAGCCGACCCTCACTGGACGGTGGGAGAGAGGGAGAGAGAGAGTGAGAAAGATAGATGGAGGGAGGGAGAGGGAGAGGGAGAGGGGGAGGGGGAGAGGGAGAGGGAGAGGGGGAGGGGAGAGAGAGAGGGAGAGGGAGAGGGCGAGGGAGGGAGGGAGAGAGAGGGAGAAAGAGAAGGGAGAGAGAGATTTTAAAATGTTAAATATTTTCTCAAATGGATAGATGTTTAGATCTAGTAATTGAATTTTGTAATTAGCTACAGTTGGGTAACTAATGATATGCTTTAATTTCTGGTCATCCAAGTAAGATTGTTTCATATTTGTTTCAGAATGTTTCAATCTATAGGGAGGTTTCACGGCAGTGGGGTCACGACCCATGACCCTTACTGTTGCTACGCTACTGCAAATGGAGTTCACGCGATGAACTGCAGGTAGGCACTTACCATTGTTTCCAGTGTAGCGGGCCTGTTAAAACCCCACTGCTGAAATTGTCCATTTTTGCGCTGTAAATAATTATGGAAATCGGGATGAGCATGTGAGAGACATTTAGACTACTTCAGAATACCAAAAGTGAGGAGAAATGACAGTAGATAAAAGCTAGAGCTGAAGGGACAACAATAGTCCGAGTACTTGGCGAACATTGGCCGTTTGCTCACTGCATTTCATCAACAGCAAGGCATTATTTGTGTTTTTTCTTGATTCCTTTGGCATCTAAAATGTTTCAGAAGTGATAAATCTGGCTGCAACATTTTTAAATCGACAATGTTTCCCAAGTGGGTTTTTACATACAAATGAAAACGCCTTTGGCATTATCACTTCTGAGAATTTTTAGATACCAAAGGAATCAATAAAAACACAAATAATGCCTTACTTGATGAAATGTAGTGAGCAAACGTTATAATTCCCAATATTTCAATGTTTGCCAAGCAGTTTAACTGCTGTTGTCCCTTCAGTTCTCGCTTCTCTATACCTTCATTTCACTTCACGTTTGGAAGTCTGAAGTTGGGTACGATGTCTCTCACACTTACCCCGATTCCCACAATTTTTTTCAGCTCAGAAATTCACCATTTTATGGTTTTTAACAGGTAGGAAAGTACACGTTTCTTGCATTAATAACATATACCGGAAGTTACGGATGTCCTCCAGTTGGATTTAGCGGCTCCGTGCGTCAAGCCCTATGACCCAGTGACCTTACGTGCAATGTATTAAAAAAGTTATGGCCATTTTCATAGCATCTTGTTCCCTATTGCTTTTCCATTGACTTAACACAAAAGCTGTGATCAAGGACAGTCAAAAGCCCATAACTGTCTGAAACATTAAGAGAACTGAATGAAATTTTCAGTTATTATAGATTGAAACATTCTGAAACAAATATGAAACAATCTTACTTGGATGACCTGAAATTAAAGCATATAATTAGTTAGTTACCCAATTGTAGCTAATTACATAATTCAATTACTAGATTTAAACATCTATCCACTTCTTAAGAAAAGAGTTAACATTTTTAAATCTCTCTCCCTCTCCCTCTCCCTCCCTCTATCTCTCTCCCTCTCCCTCCCTCTATCTCTCTCCCTCTCTCCCTCCATCTCTCTCTCTTTCTCACTGCCTCTCTCTCACCGTCCAGTGCAGGTCGGCTCCATCTTGGGGCCGGGGGACGGCGACATCATTTCCAGGCTGAGGCCGCCCCGCTGAAAGATTATAGAGGGAGAGAGGGGCATCAGCCCGGAAATGACGGCATCGCCGGCCCAAGATGGAGCCGGCCCGCACTGGACGGTGAGAGAGGGGGAGTGAGAAAGAGAGAGATGGAGGCAGAGAGAGAGAGAGAGAGTGGGGAGGGAGAGATGGACGGGGAGAGAGAGGGAGAGGCGGTGGGGAGGGTGAGATGGAGAGAGAGAAGTGGATAGAGAGAGAGGGTGGGGAGGGAGAAGGGGATAGAGAGATAGAGGGTGGGGAGGGAGAGATAGAGAGACAAGGATCGAGAGAGAGAGGGTGGGGAGGGAGAGATGGAGAGAGAGAAGGGGATAGAGAGATAGGGGGAGAGGGTGGGGAGGGAGAGATGGAGAGAGAAAGAGATAGAGAGAGAGGAAAAGGGTGGGAGAGATGGAGAGAGAAGGGGATAGAGAGGGTGGGAGGGAGATGAAGAGAGAGAGGGTGGGGAGGGAGAGATGGTGAGAGAAGTGAATAGAGAGAGAGAGGGGATAAAAGAGAGAGAAAGGGTGGGGAGGGAGAGATGGAGAGAGAGAAGGAAATAAAGAGAGAGATAGGGTGGGAAGGGAGAGATGGAGAGAGAGAAGGGGATTAGAGAGAGGGGAAAGATGAGGGGAGAGAGAACGATTGGGGGGGAGAAAAGTGAGAGAGTGGGAGAGATGGAGAGAGAGAGAAGGGGATATGGAGAGGGTGGGGAGGGAGCGAGAGATGGAAAGAGAGAAGGGGATAGAGAGAGAGAGAGAGAGAGGGTGGGGAGGGAGAGATGGAGAACGATAGAGGAGAAGAGGAGAGAGTGAGAGAAGGGGATAGAGAGAGGGAGGGTGGGGAGGGAGAGATGGAGAGAGAGAAAGGATAGAGAGTGAGAGAGATAGAGAGTGTGGGGAGGGAGATAGGAGGGGTGGAGAGAGAGTGTGGGGAGGGAGAGATGGATTGAGTAAGAGTGAGAGAGGGAGAGGCACAGAAGGAGATAGGGAGGGGGCAGAGAGAGAGATAGAGGGGTGGAGAGAGAAGGGAGGGAGAGAGAGGGGGGGAGTTGAGGAGGGAGAGTTCGGAGGGGAGAGGGATGAGAGCGATTTCTGATCGTTGGGAGGGCGAGAGGGGCAGGAATAAGTGGAGAGGGTCAGCGAGAGAGAGGAGACAGTCCGGGGGAGGGAGGGGTGAGAGGCTGGAGGTTGGAAAAAGTGGTGAAGTGAGTAGTGGGGGGAAGCTGGGAGCAAAGGGAGGGGGGAGGGATTCAAGGGGTAGTGGGTTTGGTGCCGAGGGGATGAATGGGGGGGCTGGGAACTGGGGGGGGGGAGAGAGGGGTCAAGTGAGTCATAGAAGGGGGTAGGGAGCCTGGTGAGGGTTCACATTGTTTGGGGTTGGGGAGGAGGGGAGGGAGCAAAGGGGGTAATGAGCATGAGCAGCAGGGGTAAGGGGCAGGGAGCCACAGGAAGGAGGTCACATTGTTTGGGGGTCGAGAGGGTGTTGCAGTTTAGGAAGTCAAACCAGGGCAGTATCTTCACTGTGAATGGCGGGGCGCTGGGGCAATAGACAAGAGACAATATGTGCAGGAACAGGCCATTTGGCCCTTTGAGCCAGCACCGACATTCAATGTGATCATGGCTGATCATCCCAAATCAATACCGCGATCCTGCCTTCCCCCCGTATCTCTTGACTCCGCGATCTTTAAGAGCCCTATCTAGCTCTATCTTAAATGTATCCACTGAACCGGCCTCCACCGCCCTCTGAGGCAGAGAATTCCACAGACTCACAACTCTCTGTGAGAAAAAGTGTTTCCTTGTGTCTGTTCTGAATGGCTTACCCCTTATCTTAAACTGTGTGGCCCCCGGTTCTGTACTCCCCCAACATCGGGAACATGTTTCCTGCCTCTAGCGTGTCCAAACCCTTAACAATCTTATATGGTTCAATAAGATCCCATCTCATCCTTCTAAACTACAGAGTGTGCAAGCCCAGCCGCTCTATTCTCTCAGCATATGACAGTCCCCCACATCCCGGAATTAACCTGGTGAATCTACGCTGCTCTCCCTCAATAGCAAGAATGTCCTTCCTCAAATTAGGGGACCAAAACTGCACACAATACTCCAGGTGTGGTCTCATTAGGACTCTGAACTCTGAGCCTTGCGGAATGCGTAGAGCCGAGGGATCTAGGAGTGCGGGTACGAGTTGGGCCGAAGGGTCCTGTTTCCAACACTGTATCATTCCATGACTCTATGACAAAGTGCTGGAGTAACTCAGCGGGTCAGGCAGCATCTGTGGAGAAGATAGACACA
Organism: Leucoraja ocellata; assembly: GCA_036785375.1. Lineage (NCBI taxonomy): Eukaryota > Metazoa > Chordata > Chondrichthyes > Rajiformes > Rajidae > Leucoraja > Leucoraja ocellata. The sequence continues at coordinate 4,597 of JAWMAR010000800.1, read as the reverse complement.
AAGTGCTGGAGTAACTCAGCGGATCAGGCAGCATCTGTGGAGAAGATAGACACAAAGTGCTGGAGTAACTCAGCAGGCCAGGCAGCATCTGTGGAGAGAGGAATGGGTGAAATTTTGGGCCGACACCCTTCTTTGGTTTAGATCAGTTTAGAGATGCAGCGCGGAAACAACATGCCTTTCGGCCCATGGTGTCTGCGCCGAGCTTCAAGAGGGCGGATGTGCTGAAGGCCCACCGGCGGTGCACACGGGCGAGAAGCCCTATGGCTGCTCCACATGTGGCGAGAGCTTTACCCAGTTGTCGGGGCTGCGGGAGCACCAGCGGGTGCACAGCAGTGAGCGGCCCCTTCTCCTGCTCCGACTGCGGCAAAGGCTTCAAGTCGTCCAAGGAACAGAAGGTGCACAGGCGCGTGCACACCGGGGAAAGTCCCTACACATGCAGCGACTGCGGCAAGGGCTTCACCCAGTCTAGTCACCTGCTGGTGCACCAGCGCAACCACACTGGCGAGCACCCCAAAACCTGCGCCCAGTGCGGCAAGGGCTTCACCCACTCCAGCAACTTGCTGAGGCACCAGCGCACCCACACCGGCAAGCGTCCCTACACCTGCGCCCAGTGCGGCAAGGGCTTCACCCACTACAGCAACTTGCTAAGGCACCAGCGCATCCACACCGGCGAGCGTCCTTACACCTGCGCCCAGCGCGGCAAGAGCTTCACCCAGTACAGGAGCCTGTTGGTGCACCAGCGCACCCACACCGGCGAGCGTCCCTACACCTGCGCCCAGTGCGGCAAGGGCTTCACCCGCTCTGACTGCCTGCTGGAGCACCAGCGCATCCACACCGGCGAGCGTCCTTACACCTGCGCCCAGTGCGGCAAGGGCTTCACCCAGTCACCAATCTGCAGCAGCACCAGCGCACCCACACCGGCGAGCGTCCCTACACCTGCGCCCAGTGCGGCAAGGGCTTCACCCGCTCTGACCGCCTGCTGTCCCACCAGTGGGTGCACGCCGGCCACCGTCCAGTTCCCAGCCCGGTGTGTGGAGAGCGCTTTGCCACGGCCTCCCACACCCCGTCTCACCAGCACGTGCACACCAGTGGCCCCCCTACGACTGCCCGTACTGTGGGAGTCGTTGACAGCTCGCGGCGGTTGCGGCAGCACCGGCGGAACCACGCCGGCGAGCAGCTGCTCCCACTGTGACAAGAGAGCATGGGGGCTGCGGGAGCAACAGCAGATACACACCGGAGAGAGACCCTTTGTGTGCGCTGAGTGTGGCAAGGGTTTCACCCGCATGTCCAGCCTGTGGCAGGACCGGCGTACCCACAGCAGTGAGCGTCCCTTCCCCTGCCCGTCCTGTGGTAAGGGCTTCACCGGCCTTGACCACCTTCTGGGAGCACCGGCGAGTCCACACCGGCCAGCGCCCTTTCACCTGCCCGCTCTGTGGCAAGGCCATTGCCTGCTCCTCCAGCCTGCTGGCACACCGCCACGTGGATAGGTAGGCGCTGTTTATGTAGACACAAAATGCTTGAAGGAATGGGTAACGTTTCTGGTCGAGACCCTCCTCAGTCTCGACCCGAAATGTCACTCAGTCCTTCTGTCCAGAGATGCTGCCTGTCCCACTGAGTTACTCCAGCATTTTGTGTCCTTTTTTGTAAACCAGCATCTGCAGTTCCTTGTTTTTAAACCATTCTGGTTAACCATCGCTGCACCTTCCCCAAAGCCTCCACATCAGTCCTGTAATAGAGTCACCAGAACTGTATGCAATACTCCAAATGCTTCCTGACCAATGTCCCTTAAAGCTGCACATATATATTTATCTCCTTATCTCACATCCTTTTATCTCCTTATTTTCCCTCGCCTCTGTCACTTCACTCATCTGCCAATCACCCCCTCATCTGTCAACATAATGTCAGTCTGAAGAAGGGTCCTGACCCGAAATGTCACCTATCAATGTTCTCCACAGATGCTGCCAGACCCGCTGAGTTACTCCAGCACTTGAAACGTCACCTATCTGTTCCATACAGCCCAATAACACAGTGAACACAGAATTCTCCAATTTGAGGAGACTCTCCCCTCATCCAAATGAAATCCTGGAGTCTATCCCGACCCCAACTTTCCAGCTCCCCCCTCCCCCCCCCCACGGCTCCATGAGTCCATAGAAATGTCCAGACCCGACACGTTGCCTGGCCATTCCCCTCCAAATTCCCGGTAGAACTCAGCGGGTTGGCCATCCGTGGTGGGAAACGGATGGAGAAGTGTTCCTAATATAAGCCGCCTTGGCCTTGTCGAGGAGCAGACAAGCAACAGTACCAGCATCTTCTCATTCATACTGTACCCAAATGAAAATGCAAAAGTGAGCCAAGCTGCACGTAGCCGACGGCTCACAGTACCAGCTGGCTGCCACTGGCCCAAACACTTAAAAACCTTTTAAAGTGTGTTTTTAAAAAAAATAAAGTCTTGACGCATTTGTGCCTTGCCTAATAAACAAAGCAAGTTTTTCCTGGCCTGGCTGTGTTCTTCGGAATTCTTCAGAATTCATGTTGTGTTATCAATAATGAAAGAAAATGCCAGCCTTCTCAGGAAATGATGATGATGGCGGGACTGACATATGTTGAAAGAATGGGTCGACTGGGTTTGTATTCACTGGAATTCAGAAGGATGAGCGGGTATCTTATAGAATCGTATAAAATGAGTGGGGGATTGGACAGGGTAGATGTAGGAAACATGTTCCCCATGTTGGGGGAGTACAGAACTGTTATTCATTTCTTTAGAAAAGATTTAACATTTTTAATTAGCCTAAGTGTCCAAATAACATTCGCACAAGAATTCACAATATAGCATGATTTTTAAATCTCATTATCGTGGATTTATGGGCCAAACTAGAATGCGTGTTTGTGGGGGGGCGTTTGCAACATCAGACTCACACTAACCACCCCCAAACACACAGCTGGGCGGTGGGGGTGAGGGGAGGGGAGGTGGGGAGGGGGAGGAGGAAATGGGAGAGATTTGGGAGGGAGAGCAAAGCGGGGTAGGGGGAGTGAGAGGGGGATGGGAAGAGGGAGGAGATGGGGAGTGGGAGGAGAGTGGGGAGGGCAGGAAAGGGGGTAGGGGGTGGGGGAGGGGTAGCGGAGAGTGGTGCAAGCGAGAGGAAGGGGGTAGGAGGAGATGGGGGTGAAGGGTTGGAGGTGGAGAAAGGGTGTGGGAGGGAGAGGGTGGGAGGGAAGGAGGGAGAGGGGTGAGGAGAGGGAGATGGAGAGAGGGGGGGAAGGGGAGGATGAGAGTGGATGGGGGAGAGGGGTGGGGGGAAGGGGAGAGGGGGAGGGGAAGGCGGAGTGAGAAGGGGAAAGGGGGGAAGAGTGTGGAGGGAGGGGAGAGTGGTAGGGGGCGGGGGATGAATGGGATGGGAGGCAGAGGGGAAATAGTGGCGAGGGAGAGGGGAGGGTAAGAGTGTGGAAGAGGGGAAGAGGAGTAGGTCGAGTGGTGGAACAGACAAAGATGGGTAGGAGGGAGGTAGGGAGAGGGGTGGGTGGGAGAGGGGGGAAAGGGTGGAGGAGAGGGGTGCGGGAAGGTGGGATGGGGGAAAGAGGGTGGAAGAGGGAGGGGAGAGAGTAGGGAAAGGGGGAGAGTGTGGAGAGGGGATATAGTGGGGAGGGAGAGGGAAGGTAGGGAGGAGAGAGAGGGGTGGGAGGGAGATGGTTGGGGGGAGATAAGTGGAAGAATGCGGAGGGCGAGTAGGGAAGGAGGAGGGAGAGGGTGAGAGTGTGGAGGGAGGGGGAGAGTGGTAGGGTGGAAGAGGGACAGGGGGAGTGGTGGAAGAGGGACAGGGGAAGGGGAAAGAGGAATGGGTAGGTGCAGGAAGATTGCTCCCGATGTTGGGGAAGTCCAGGACAAGGGGTCACAGCTTAAGGATAAGGGGCTCATTATCGTGGACTCTGCGAGCGCACACCGGGGCTCTAACACCAAGACCCAGTGTGCGACCTTGCATCACCCGGCGTGGCTTTAATGCCGTCCGGTGGGCGGCGCGACTCTGGTCAGCAGCGGCCTCTGCAGTCTGTCCACGTTTTATTATTTTCTGTCTGTGTTTTTATTGTAGTTTTTGTTGGGGTGTGTGTGTGCGGAGGCGGGGGTGGGGTGGGAGGGGGGAGAAACTTTTTAAATCTCTCCCTGCATGGGAGACCCGACCTTTTCTCGTCGGGTTTCCGTTGTCGTTGGGGCCGCAACGAGGAGCGGCCTCCAACAGGAAGAGACCGGGGACTCTGGTGCTACGACTCACCGTCACCGTCGCGGGGCTGGCCGAGTCCGGAGCGAGTGGAGGAGCGCTGCTGCTGCTGCTGCTGCTGCCACTGCCGCCGCCCGACCGGAGAGTCGGAGGCTCCAACGGCAGGTCTGTGGACGGCGAGCCGGAGCCCGTGGGTCCCTGGAGGGAGACCGCTTTTCAGGGCTCTCGCAACGGCGACTTCCCCCGCCCGAGTTGTGGGGTTGAAGAGCTCCTGGAGCGGGGCCTACTTCCACTGCCTCGCGCGGCTTGGAATGGCCGCGGGACTCTGCGAGCGCACACCGGGGGCTCTAACACCAAGACCCGGTGTGCGACCTTGCATCACCCGG